>JAJOOD010004204.1:0-25368 GCA_029582525.1 Solanum tacnaense
GAATGGAGGATTGATGAACTCGAATTAACCCTAGCCTTTTCTTCTTCCTTAGTGTTGATAGAATTTGGGGAGGATGAATTTGTGTAACACCACGTATTCGAAACAGACCAAAAATGCAGACTTTGAGAAGTTGCAGGTGCAACACACAGTTGCCATCCACGGACCGTAGGTCAGACCACGACCCATGTTGGTGGTCCATGGTTCACCACTGCAACCCCTCCTCAACCCAGCTCAGAAAATCGGCTAAGTCTCGACCCACGGTCCGTAGGTCAGACCACGGTCCGTGGTCTGTGTCCGTGGACCAAGACTTATTTACCCAGCCTCTAACACGAACTACGATCGACCAGCACGGATCGTCGTTTTATCCACGGTCCATAGGTCTGACCGTACGTAAGGGTTAGCAGCCAGTTAGATGAAAATTATTGATTGGGTCAACTTCAGATGGTCATAACTCTTAGAAAAATAATAATTATGTGTCTCATGACCTTTGATATGATAGATAATTTAATCCTCTTTCCAACGCCACCGAGTTTGCTAAAATCCGACCTCTGAGTAAAGAGTTATGCTTGTTTTAGTAAAGCCCTGTCAGGAGAGTTGATCGACGACCCCAATCTACGGGCCGTAGTTTAAACTACGGCCCGAGGTCCAATCCGTCGGTCACTCCGACAACAGTTAAGTCAGGGGTCTTTTGGTCTTTTCCTATTTCGTTGGACCCCTAAGATACATCGTTTAGACCCTAAATCATGAGGTTTTAGTCAGTTTAAGCCTAGAAACATAACTAGAACTTATCTAAGTCAAATCATTAATCAAAACTTAGAAAAATTAGAGAGTAAGAGGAGAAAAGAGGTCAAGAACCCTAGTTCAAGAACGCAGCAAGTTTCCTTCAGTTCCAGCCCCGAAATCGAAAGATTTCTCCGAGGAATTCATCACCAGGTATGTGGGATTTCACTAGTAGGTTCCTTTCGCCCATTAGGTCCCTAGTTTTCAGTCAGTTTCTTGATTCCCTTATTACGACTAGACCTAGGGTTTCTTGAATGTTAGAATTATTGGATCATTAGCTGTTAGAATGATCCAAATCAGATTAGTATGTTAATATTCAGTTTATTGCATGAATTTCAAAACCCTAGCTATGTATTTCTTTAGTCCTTGAATTACACATGCTAGGTCAGATATTTCAGTACTCAGTTAATACATGCCTTAGTTTATGAATGCATCATTATCAGATTAATTGTTGCATTCTCAGTTTTGCATGTTCAGTTTGAGCTATCCAGTAACTTACAGAAGTCCAGTCATAATGCGTTAATCACTTAATCCATTGGGAGTAGCATAATACCGAGTTGGACTAGGGTTCAGCGTACCCAAATAGTCCCAGAACTACTATCCACGTAGGTTGTAAGTCCCCTATGTGGGCATCATTTTAGTGATCACGCCAGCATGCCTCTATACCTCTGACAGGGTATATTTGGTCCTCTCGATGGGGTGTATACATCGGACTCCACATTTAGCTCATGTGGTTTTATTATCGGTTATTAGTAGCTCCCACAGTTCAGTCAGATTCTATTGCATTGACCATTTATCAGTATTCAGTTTCAGCAAGTTATAAATTTGGTCATTGCATTCAGTTAACTCAGTATTCAGCATCTATATCATGTTCAGATTATTTCATTGCTTTATTGCTTTGTTCAGTTATTTCATTGCTTTATTGCTTTGTTCAGTTATATGTTATTTCAACTTTACTCTATCATGCATACTCAGTACCTTTCAAGTACTAACGCATACGTGTGCTACATCTTCTCGTGATGTAGGTTCAGGTTCTTAGCATCCAGATCACGCTTAGGTCGGTTCTCGATCTTCAGTTCAGCAGCATCAGTGGTGAGTCCTCATTCTTCGAGGACTAGTGACATGTTTATCTTTATCGCTTTTAGTCTTTAGTTTCAGTTTTGCTAGACCTAGTTGGGACATGTACCAACATTTCTAGTCAGTTTAGAGGGTTATTTTAGACATAGTTAGATTCAGCTTAGTATTGAATTAATATATTCTTTGTATTAAACTCATCAGTTATCATTTATATCAGTTATAGTATATGGGTATTTCCCATCTTTTAATTTTTATTTATGATTTAGCTTCCGCATCAGTTTATTATCTTTAGTATGCTCATGATCATGCTAGCAGGGTTAGCTTGGGATCACTTGTGGTCCTAGGTCCCGTGTCCGTGTCAAAGGGGTAGCTCGGGGCGTGACAATTTGGGTAGGTTTTGGGGATTTAGGAGAACGGGGCTTGAGTGGTAATTTAGGACTCAAAATTCCTTATATAGGCCTTAGGATGTAGGCCAAAAAGACTTAATTTTGGTTTAAAATAATTAGGAAACGACCCAAATCCCCTTAAATCACTGTCGGAATTAACCTATGGTTGCAACCTATGGACCGTAGAATTTTCTACGGTCCATACTAGTCAACCATAAACCAAGTACTGGGACCATGAAATTACTTAACATTTGATGAGACCCTTTTACAGTCCGTAGGACTTCCTACGGTCCATAGACCCTAACCGTAGAATTCAACTTTCGTCCTCATAATTTCACTAAGTTTGGATTGTTTGTATGGACCCTATCTACGACTCGTAGATTGATTGATGGGCCATCTTGTTCAATCATAGAAAAGATACTGAAACTTGATTTTCAAAAAACTATTTTATCCCTTTCTACGAGACTGGTCTACGACCCATAGAAAATTCTACGAACCGTAGACTGGTCTCGTAGACTTGAACTAGTAGTTGCAATTTATGCAATCCCTTCCCTTTTTGAAATCTGAGATGTTATATGGAAAGAATTGGAGAGCATCTACTTGCCTAGAATAATTCATGCAGATTTGTGTGATTCAATGAATACTGAATATTTTGGTGGAAATCAATATTTTCCACTCATCATAGATGATTTCGGTCGCATGAGATAGGTGTATTTTCTAAAATACAAATCAAAATCTTTTGAGAATTAAAGAAAATACAAGGCACAAGTGGAGAATCAAAGTGGGTTGCGTATAAAAACTCTCTAAACGAACAGAGGTGAGGAGTTCTTCTCTAATGAATTTATCCATTTTTGTGAAGAATCTGGAATTCATAGGGAATTTACTACACCCTACGCACCAAAGAAAAATGGTGTAGTGGAACGTAAGAATTGTACCATTGTAGAGATAGCAAGAAGTTTGATGAAAGGCAAAGGACTTCCAAACCAATACGGGGCAGAAGCAGTTGCAACCTCAGTGTACCTACTTAACCTATCTCCTACAAAGGTTGTGATGAATCAAACACCATATGAAGCTTGGAAAGGTACAAGTCCTTCAATAAGCCACTTAAGAATTTTTAGTTGTATTGCTTATGCTTTGATTAACTCTCAAACTCGACAAAAACTAGATGAAAAATCACAAAAATGTACTTTCATCAGTTATTGTCTTCAATCCAAAGCATACATGTTATATAACCTTCTTAATGGCTAAGTGATAATTAGCAAAAATATTGTAGTTGATGAAAAGTCAAGTTTGAATTGGAGTAAAAAACAAGGACAAAAGGAGATTACAATTCCTATTGAAGATTATCCAGATGGACAATATTCTGCCCCAAATTCACTTGAATAAGTGACTGAACTAGACACACCTGCAACGCTTGAAGAACCTTCACCTAAGTCAATTCCACTGAGAAGATCAATAAGATCTGGAAAAGAGAATCCTAGATATTCTAATCAATCTTGTCAATTTACTTTTATTGTTTCATATCATGGATTTTATGAAGAGGCGATTGAAAATGAGGAGTGAAAGAATGCGATGAAGGAATAATTGATGGCAATACAAAGAAATAAAACATGGCAGCTCACTGACTTGCCAAATGGAAAGAATGTTGTTGGATAAAAGTGGATATTGAAAACAAAGTATCATGTAGATGGAAGTGTACAGAAACATAAGGCAGGACGTGTCACA
This sequence comes from Solanum tacnaense, assembly GCA_029582525.1. NCBI lineage: Eukaryota > Viridiplantae > Streptophyta > Magnoliopsida > Solanales > Solanaceae > Solanum > Solanum tacnaense. Next base: position 3,969 of record JAJOOD010004204.1, read on the forward strand.
AAGGGATACCCACAACAGTAGGTTATTGATTTTGAAGAGACATTTTCTCCTATTTCTTGATTTGAGATGGTAAAAACAATTTTAGCATTGGCTGCTCAACTGAAATGGTCACTTTATCAACTTGATTTTAAGTCAGTATTGTTGAATAGTGAATTGGAAGAGGAGGTTTATGTTGCTCAATCTCAAGGTTTCAAAATCAGTGGTCAAGAGGAAAAGGTGTACCATCTGAGGAAGACACTTTATGGGATAAAACAACTGCCATACACTTGGTATAGCAAAATCAATTCCTATTTTGTTCAAAATAAGTTTGAAAGGAGTGAAAGTTACCCTACTTTGTACTTTGAGAAGCGAGGTAACAATGATCTTCTTTTTGTATGCCTCTATGTTGATGATATAATTTATATGGGTTCATCTTACTGTATTGTAGCTGAATTTAAATCTAGTATGATGAGTAAATTTGAGATGAATGATTTAGGTTTGTTGCATTACTTTCCTGGGCTTGAGGTGAAACAAGGAGAAGGTGAAGTGTTTGTTTCTCAAAAGAAATATGTATTAGTTCTTCTTAAAAGAATCTGTCCTTGTCATATTGTAAATCTGTTCCGACACCCATGAATATAAATGAAAAATTGCAGCAAAAAGATGGTACTGGACAAGCCAATGCAAGAAGTTTTAGAAGTCTAGTTGGAAGTTTAATTTGTTTGGCTCATACTTTTCCAGATACTTCGTACTCTTTTGGTGTTGTTTCAAGGTTTATGAGCAATCCATCGAAGCATCATTTTGGAGCTGCAAAAAGAATTTTACACTGTGTTTCTAGAACATTGGAATATGGTATTTCATATTCTCATGTTTCAAATTTCAGATTGTTAGGCTTTACTGACAGTGATTATGAAGGCTTGGTGGATGATAGGAAGAGTACACCAGACAATGTGTTCAGCCTTGGATCAGGCGAGCTAATATTGAATTAGAAAAAAATAAGTAATAACAACATTGTCGTCTTCAGAGGTAGAGTACATTACAACAACTTCTTCAGCTTGTCAATGCATTTGGCTTAGGAGAATTTATGTTGATCTGAACCAGAAGCAAGAGAAAGCAACATAAATTTATTGCGACAACAAATCCACAATTTCAATGGCTAAGACTCCAGTATTTCATGGAAGAATAAAGCACATTGACATTCACTTCCACTTTATTCATGAGCTGGTGGAAAAAGAAGAGATCATATTGAAGTTTTGCAACACCAATGAACTAGTAGCAGATTTATTCACAAAGGCACTGCCATATCAGAAGAATGTCTACTTCAGATCATTGCTTGGTGTTAGAGATTTTGAATCAAGGGGAAATGTTGAATAAATTATTCAAACAAAAGAAGAGAAAAGTTACTTCAGCTTTCTTTTAGTATTTTACTGCACTTTAACTTCGTCTAGGATAGTTGATATTTGGTCTTTAAGTTTCTCATTTTAGTTGAAAGTACTACTGAGTTAGTTACATTTTAATTCTATATTTTAGTTAAGTTGTAAGTCTATATAAAAGGAACTATTGGTAGTGAATATAATTATGAATAGAAGCCTACAATTCCAACAATCTTTCTGCCTATCAAACATTTGTTATATTTCCTCTTCAACTTGCCTGCTAGTTACTTCTTTCTTTTCCAATATTTTGTTCTTGAGTGAGCTTTGTTAGGAAAAACAATTATTATAAAATAAGTTATCTCAAAAAGATATATTAACTTTGGTCAAAATTATTTGTTGTCCAACATTCAAATATAATGTCGTTGCCACCAACGTTTCAATTCCTCTTTGATTAGATATTATTGCCTTTATGACATTTATTCTTTGATAGTTTTAATTATTCTTTTCCTTTGGCATATATATGCCATTCTTGGCCTCTCCAGGTGGAAGTGAGAAAAAACATAACAATAGCTTCATTTTTCTTCTTTCTTTGCTCGGTTTTAAAGTTATAAAAACTTTACTTTTCCTGTTCGTAGTTAATTCTAGAAGGGCTTGTTGAATCCTGGGGGATACACTGTACCGGTGAAATATCCTTAAGGACAATGACTTACACGCCTCAAGCTATCAAGAATCTGTGATTGTACAACAAAATTTCTAACAATCTTAAGGATATTTTTCATTGTTGTCATGGATCACAGAAAGAGTGCAATATACAAGATTAGTGAGGTGGTTCTATTTTTATCATAGTTTCAACTATAATTGTTTTCGCCAAATTATTCAGCATTTGGAATTATGTTGATAAGGTATGTAATTCTACTATTATCTCTACTCTTTTCAATAAAAAGAAACTTGTTTACAATCCCAAGACTTTTTATAAATTGACAATCTCTTTATGCCAAAAATTAATTTGGACAAAACAGAGGATATTTTGTTGCGGTCATTTCTCAAGTAAATATTGTTGTCTATGTGAGTGACTGAGTAATAGATTCTGGTGCTACTAGACATATTTGTGCTGATAAAAATAATTTTGTGTCTTACACTCAAGTCGATAAAGTTGAAGAACTTGTATATCTTGGTGATTCAAGAACCGCTCAAATTCTTGTAAAAGGTAAAGTTCCTCTCAAACTCACATCCGGAAAATCTTTAGTCTTAACTGAAGTGTTACATGTTCCTAATATTCGATCCAATTTGATAGCTCTGGGTTTATTAGGATTTTCTTTGAGTCTAATCACATTATTTTAACAAAAAATAATGTTTTGTGGACAAAGAATATTGTAACCATGGTTTGTTTGTACTAAATATTATAAATGAAAATACTATTACTTCGTCTTATTTGATTGATTCTTTTGATTTATGGCATGCTAGACTTGGACATGTTAGTTTATCTTATATTAAGAAAATAAATTTTGAAGGCTTATTGATAATGTTAAACTTTGCAAATATTGATAAGTGTGAAATTTGTGTTGAGGCTAAGCAATTTAAAAAGTCCCATGCTTCTATTTTTAGAGAAACCAAACTATTGGATTTAGTGCATACTGATTTGGGAGATTTGACTAGAGGTGGTAAAAGATAGTATGTCACATTTATCGATGATTTTTGTAGATATACAAGAATATATTTGTTGAGAAATAAAGATGAGGCTTTTGAAACGTTTTTATTATATAAACTAGTTTTTGGACATGTGCGTTGCACGTGTGTCCCATGCAATAGTTTATAGATTATTTAGACCGATTAAAATTCTATGAATACACATATGTAATGAGTGAATAAATACAACAATTACAAATAAATCTTTAAAAGAGTGACAAGAAACACCAAATGAGGGTGTATTTAAAGTTTAGCAAACTTTCAATAAAGTCACAAACGACTAATTTGAGTCCAAATAAAAACTCAGACAGACAAACAATCCAAAGAAAATCAAATTAAAAAAGTCTAATAAAGAGAAAACACAGAAAAATACAATATGCACACCTTTCTTAAGACTTTAATCATAATAGTTAGATGGAAAAAGAAATATAAAATCAATAGATAAGTTTTCGAGTTCTTGTCAACGCTTTCTTCCATTACCAATCAAAAACCAAGAGCATTTTTCATCAAGTCAAGCTAAAGCATAATCAAACACTACAATAATGATATAAGTGCATGACTACTTTAACTATAGAATGAGAAGGATAACCTTGGGCAGAGATGTCATGTAACAAAAACTTCTTTAACTGTAGAATGAAAGGATAACATTGGGTAGAGATGTCATGAGTAGAATTGTGGAATGAGTAGAATTTTAATAATTCTAAAAAAGAGCTAGCGTAAAAATAATTGTGGAATAAATGGAGAAAACTAAATCCCTCACCTCACTGAATTGATTATATTAAGCAGTAATTATTATTATTTTATTTTTATTTTACTATTTAATCTAGTTTAGGGGTAAAATAGTAATTCAACTTTTGCCTAAAATTCTTCCCACTTTTAATATATACTAGTTTCACGGCACGTGCGTTGCATGTGTATATGTATATATAGTATACGATGTTGTAAAATAGAATTAATATTACTAAATTAAAGTTTAGTAAATAATTATAGTTTAAAGAACATAGGACAAGTGCTTTTAAATGATTAATACAAATTGTCAAAGAGTTACTTGTATTTTGAGATCAAAATGACCAGATATCATTGAAACATTTCAAAATACATTCAAAGTTTAAATATGGGGAGAAAGTGAAATTTCTTTAGTAGTATTATTTTTTACTTCACTAAATTTTGTAAGCAAATCTAACCAACAAAATTTTAAAACTATCAATACAAAAAATGTCAACAATAGTCTTTCCTCTTGAGGTTATGAACATAAATTATGGACACCATTTAAGTATAATTTTTCTCTTAAATATTCATACTTGAAATTTAGTATGTGCATGACACTAATAAGGATTACCATAAATATTTTAATATTTTATCTTTGTACACAATCTATCTTTTACTTGTTGTCTAATGAAAGTATCTAGTATCTTATAGATGTCGTATAGTGATATAAAATATTAAACTTTTTAAACAATAAAAATTAATAGATGAATAAAATTTAAAGTATTTCTTATCTATTTTATATAGCTAGCAAGGAGTGTATCTTGTGACATACCATTTTCTCAAATTAAAATGAACACAAAATAACAGGAAATTCATACTTAAAAAATTCCATACTCAATATAAATATTTTTTTAAAAAATAAATGGAACGATACATAGCCAATGAAGAAGGAAGACGAAAATATATGATCATGCTATATTCACTATACTGTTCCATTTGATTAAAATCTCTTGCCACCACCACTTTACTTTCTCTGTTCATTTTGACTTACATATCTATTAAAAAATAGTTATTATCATATTTTAAGTAAAAGTGAAAATCTATTTTTGAAATAGTGGAATTAACATCAAAACTAATGATTCAATAGACTACATTGATGCCCGTTGTTTTAGCAAAATTAGAAAGAAACTCCTTCATTTGAGGGTAAAAATATAATTAAAAAAAAACAAAGAAGAAATATCTTACCCAAATCATGTGACTTTTTTCATATTTGTTTATTATTATTGTCTTTCCCACAACTTTTCATCACTGTTAACTCATGAAAGTCGTAAGAAAAAATACTAGTGTGAATTTATGAATGATTTGCTACAGTTTGTTCACCAACTCTTTCTTATGTTGTACCTCAAATTTTGTTGAACTTTGAACTTAATCAATTGTTGCAAATAACCCTGAGATTTTTTAAGAAGAAGAAGAGTAGAAAACTTGAAAAAAATCGTAGTTTAAAAGTGAGAGGAAGTCTCTCTATTTATAGCTAACAAATAGTATTATGAATAGGTATTAATTGTGCCTTATCAGAAAAGTTACAACCTTTCGAAAAAGTCACTGCTCATCGGAAAAGTCACAACCTTTTGCAAAAGTCACAACTCATCGGAAAAAGGCACAACCCTTTGAAAAAGTCACAACCCTTTGAAAAAATCACAACCCTTCAGAAAAGTCACAACTCATCGAAAATGTCAAAACACGTCAAAAAAGTCACAACTCTTTAATATGAAAGGGTATCTACTTTTAATATAATACAAATAATTAAATTAATAAATAAAATAAATTAAGTATTTTTAATTAGGGGTATTATAGTAATTTAACATCAATTTAGGAGTTCATGGTTTTAAGGTAGTGTATATATATATATATATATATATATAATAATAATAACCCTAGGCCCACTTATATGGCACCACCACAAACCATGATTCCCTTTTAATTTATTTATTTCCAAAACTAGCCTTCCCCTCTTCTCAGAAACCTTCTTACAAATTAAGCATCCACCAAATCTTCCATACGTATAAATATCAAGTCCCTCTGAACATACTTAAGCAACTGATTGCTAGATAGGAATACTAGGCCTATTATGACCCAAACTGTCGTGATTGACACCCACACTAACCCTCGGTGGGAGAACCATTACTACAACCCAACTAAACAATACTAAAAAAAAGCATGAATTTAAAGATGTAGAAACAAGTTTAAATAATCAATTTAAAGTTGAGTTCCGATAAACTCAATAAGTTATCAAAACAAATATAAACAAGTGAAAATTCAACCCTTAGAACCTGAAAGTCATTGTACCAAAACTTCTAACTAAACGGTCTAAGATAAGGGGATGCAACCCCAAAACAGCTAAACATAAAGTAAAGAGTCTGAAAGGTCTAAGTCCGAAGGAAATGGACTAAGATCCTGGATGAATCTATGGTAGCCTGAAGGAACTGGCTCACCCTTGAACTCGACAAGTCAGTGATCTCCTAGCTGAGGTCTCTCAACAGCCGCCTGAAGATGCCATGTACTCAACAAAGAAAAAGCAAGTGCAGTATCAGTACACAAAACAACGGTATACTGGTAGGATTACGCGTCTATTCCAGTAAGTAAGACAGACACAAGTAACTACAACATAGTAAACTACACATATACAGAAAGAATAACAATCTACCAGTTCATGCTAAATATATCAGTTTCACATTATCAATTTCAAATGCAACAGTGAATGATGGTTCTCTCTTGGAACCAACACTGAAACTATTTGTGTGTCGGAATGTTACACCCGATCCAATAATGTGTAGAAACGTGACACGCGATTCAATATGTGTTGGAACGTGACACACGATCCAATTATATGTTGGAACGTGACACCTAATCCAATCAACCATAAATAGAAGAAAAATCAGTTCCACAATGAATGATTTACACACTTGTATCGTACAATCAGGTAACATGTTCATTGCATGCTATAGAATCACAAATAAAGTCATTTCATTAGATTCATTTCATCTTTCCCTCTTCACATACATGCTTGAATACAACAGATCAGTTCGCAGGCATATATAACACAAACGGGAAATCAAACCATCACCTACCTCGAAACCAAGCTTGAACATTCTTTAGGAACTTGAGCTTTCCCTTTCCGAAGTCTCTCAGCTTGTTCTTGGTCTAAAACAAGTCATTTATGCAAATGATCAATAATAATGCTCTAGTTTACCCAAATTATAATCAAATACTAACCCTTTGCCAATCCCATGATCCTTACACCCATCTAGGGCTTTTTCCACCATTAAATTCAAGGCAAAACCCTCCCCCAAGGATAAATAGCAAGGATTCTATGTTTAAAGAATCAATTTATGAATTAGGGGAATAATTGACTTACCTTTAGCGTGAGAATTAGTGAAAAGACCAAAAGAAATAGCCCTAAGTCTCCCTTTTGCTCTCCAAGAATGAAGTTTGCAGAAAAATAACGTTTTGGCGACTTTTCAGATTTTTACTCATGGCTGGCCCGCCATAGCGGGACAATCCCATCATGGTGGGAATAATCCTGGAGTGGTGGGTTTCACGGAGATAGAGACTCAGATTTTTTGTTCCAAGTCCCCATTTAACAACACACCCTCAAACCTTGATGTTCTAAAACCACCATTTCAAGCTAAGATCAATTACGAAAGTTCTACTCGCCCGAATTCAATTCTGTAAAGTCGTGCAGGCTCTTTATCGTCTTGGCTATTTACTCAAATGATCAAATTCATAATCAGATCCCCCATCCATCACTGGATTACCCTAGACCTTACCTAACTAAGATTTCTTCCAAGTCTGGCCTAAGCTCGAAATTTCCAAGTTACTACTCAGAAGTTTTCTAGCCTAAATTCCTTCCCCATTGGCTTATCCATAACGATGGGAACATGTCGTTACAATAGATACCAATTTATCCATCACTTCCTCGAGTGACAAACTAGGAAAACATGGTTTATGCAAGAATAGAGTAGTACATGAATCGTAAAATAACTGGGATACTTGTCTCGCATGTACTTCTTGATTTCCCAATTAGCTTCCTTAACCAGACAATGCTTCCATTAAACTTTCACTGACTTAATCTCTTTGGTTCTCAGCTTCCGGACATCATGATCAAGGATTACAATTGGTTCCTCTTCATACTAAAGATCTTTGTTTAATGAACTGAGTCTCACTTGATGATATAATCTCCATCCCCATGATACTTCTTCAACATGGACACATGGAACACTGGATGGACTCCAAATAGGCTAGGCAGTAAAGCTAACCTATAAGCCACTAGCACTACACAATCAAGGATCTCAAATGGGCCAATGTAGCAAGGACAGAGTTTTCCCTTGTTGTCGAATCTCATCACCCCCTAAGGTTTCGCATCTCCAACCTCAAACTATCCAATGGGAAATCTACATACCCTCCAATAAAGTGCTTCGAACGGTGCCATATCAATGCTGGAGTTATAGCTATTGTTGTAGTAGAACTCATACAAAGGTAGAAATTTATCCTGGTGCCCTCCAAAATCAATTACACATGCCCAGAACATGTCTTCCAACACTTGAATTGTCCTCTCTGATTGTGCATCAGTCTGTGGATGAAAAGTTGTGCTGAAAGTGAGTTGATTGCCCAATTCTCTATACAATTTCCCCTAAAACTTTGATGTAAATTGCGTACCACGGTCTAAGATGATAGAAAGGGGAACCCCATGAAACCTTATTGTCTCCTTAACATAAATCTTTGCCGACTACTAGGCATTATAGTCTACTCTGACTGGAATGAAGTGGGTTGACTTAGTCAGTCTATCAACCACAACCCAAATGGAGTCAAACTTTCCCGGGGTCTTGGGAAGACCAACCACAAACTCTATAGCCATCCTTTCCCGCTTCTATTCAGGGATTGACATTCTCTAAGGTAAACTGGCAGGCCTTTGATGCTCATACTTTAGTTGCTGACAGTTTTGTCATTGAGCCACAAACTCAGCTATGTCTTTCTTCATGCCAGGCCACCAATAAAGTCGTTTCAAGTCTCGATACATCTTTGTCACACCTGGACGAATAGAGTACCACAAACTATGAGATTCTGTCAACACTTTTTGAATCAAGTCATCTACTCGAGGAACACAAATCCTCCCCCTAAAACTGAGCACACCACCTACATTAGGAGTAGCATCTTGTGCCTTAACAAACACTGTCTTCTTTTTGAGCTCATTCAAACTCTCATCCTCAAACTTCTAGGCTTTGATCTCCTCATTTAAAGTGGGTCTAACCTCAATGTTGGATAACACCCCATCTTTCTCTAAGATGCCCAACTGCATGAACCTAGACTCCAAGGTATGAATTTCCTTAGCCAAGGGTCACCTGGACACATCCAAGCAAGCTAAACTTTCAATACTCACTGTATTTTGGCTTAATGCATCTGCCACCACATTAGCCTTACCCGGATGGTATTGAATAGTGATATCATAATCTTTAAGTAACTCCATCCATCTTCCTTGTCTCAGTTTCAAGTCATTTAGAGTGAACACATGTTGTAGACTGCGATGATGAGTGAACACTTCACACTTGAATTCCATAGAGATAATGTCACCAAATCTTGAGAGCAAACACTGCCGCTGCCAACTCCAAATCATGCCTCATGTAGTTCTTCTCACGAATCTTCAACTGTCGTGAGGCATGAGCTATGAGATTCATATCCTATATCAACACAACACCGAAGCCCGAACGTGAAGCATCACAATAAATAATGAAATCCTTACCTTTCACTGGCAATGTCAAAATATGTTTTATGGTCAGAAGAGTCTTGAGCTTTTGGAATCTCTCTTCACTTTTGTCAGTCCACTCAAAAGGCACCTCCTTTTAATTAAGCCTTGTCCAGTACGTGGCAATAAAGGCAAAATTCTTCACAAACCGCCGATAGTAGTTGGCAAGCCCCATAAAACTCTTAACCTCAGTCACAAAACTAGGTGGGACCAGTTCTTGATTGCTTCAATCTTTTAGGGACCTACCATTACCCCTTCTTTTGAAATTACATGCCCCAAAGAGGCAATCGAAGACAATCAAATTTCACACCTAGAAAATTTTGCATACAATTTTTGTTTCCCAAGGACACCTAGAATAATACGAACATGATCTGCATGCTCTTTCTTACTCTTTGAATAGATCAAAATGTCATCAATAAAGACAATTACAAAGGAATCCAGGAATGGTTTGAACACACCATTCATCAAACTCATGAAGGCCGCAGGTGCATTGGTCAACCCAAACGACATCACCAAGAACTCATAGTGCCTATACCGAGTCCTGAATGCCGTCTTGGGTACATCCTCAGGACTAATCTTTAACTAATGGTACCCTGACCTTTCATCATTTTTTGAGAATGCTGATGCAACCTGCAACTGGTCAAAGAGATCATCTATACGAAGCAACATGTACTTATTTTGAATAGTGTCATGCCCCGAGCCTACACCCTGGGAGGGACTAGCACTCGAGAAGCACTGTTAGCCCCTAGCGAGCCCTTGGCCTGGCTTACTTACTCAGCGGAAGACTCTAAGCATTATTACAATGATCAAATGCACTTCTACTCAACTGTTTAATAAAATAACTTAGAACGCTTTAAAAGTCAACCATTCAACTTGGCCAAAATGGCAACTCAAGTCTTAACATATGAAATAATAATGAACACACAACTGAACTACTAACTGTTTATGAAGCCTCTAAAACAAGGAGGGATGTCAGAACAAGACCCTCGATCATCCTAAAAACTGAAATACTAGAAATCAAAGTAAAAGGAATCCTATGGAATGGAAGGAGGCTCACCAACTGACTCTGAGTGCCCAACTGGATCAACGGGGCCCTGGATGCTGATCTTGATTACCTATGTTTGCATCATAAAATGATGCAAGCCAAATGGCATCAGTACATTGAATGTACGAGTATGCGAGGGGAATACTAAACATAACATAAGCTTGAAAGAAATCTGAAAGAAACACTTACGTTGGCTTTACTCAACTCATGATTAACTTAACTCAATATAAAGCAATAATACACATGCAATATATAGAAAGCTTTTTAAAACAGTATAAAGGAACTCAGTTTGTTAAAGAAAATGCAATAACAACTCAACTTACTTATATAATAAAGTAATGTAATACTATGGGAGTTTCTCTAACTGACAACCACCACTATTAGCCTAAGTGGTGATACATCGTCTTGCCCACGCTGCCAGAATAGTCCTATACTTTGCCGTCATATAAAATACCTTAACTAAGTGGATCCACTAGTCTATGCTAAAAAGCCCTTAAGGAATCATCTAAAAAGTATATTCCTTTACTACCCATGATGGCTACATGGTTTATGGAGATTATGAACTCGTATCCCCATATCGGTGCTCAATACTACTCCCAAAAATATACTTAGCTCATATGTTATTAAAACAAAACTTCTTTCTTTGGTTTGAGATAATTACTCAAAACTTAGCTTAAAAGTTCTCTTGGAAATCGGTGTTTCATTTCTTACTTAAATGTGAAAACATTTTAGCTTTTGGGAATACTTAGTTCCCATATAATCTTTGAAGAAATGAAATTTCCTCTTACTATTTACTCAACTCAAAGCTTAAGTCTTAAAACAAAGTTAAAACGTTTGTGAAAGACTTTTGAAATACTTTATGAACTTCTCTTGACTTGATTCTTATCTTCTAGACTTGACTCTTAACTTCTCTTGACTTGACTCTTAACTTTCCTTGAATTGAATTATGGATTCAAGGATTGTGATTTGTGATAGGAACGATCTCATGATGTTTAGGAGTGTTTTTAGATAGTTAAACATGAGAAACGATCAAGAAATCACTATCTGGAAACTAGTCCGTGACGCGGAGATGTATTTGAATATTTGGTCGCGAAAATAATTTTTGAGGCAGAACTGTCTGTGACCATTCCGCGACGTGAGGGAAATTTTCCCATCCTAAGGAACAGGTCCGAGACGTGGACCTGGTACCTGGATTCACCCGACGTTTTCCTTCTTCGTTTTCCAGTCGCAATTCGCCTATACTCGGTTCTTTTTTCCAAATTCTCTTTAGATTCAGATACCTAGTAAATGTACCTAAGAACCTAACTCAAAACAACTCCATAATTCGACGCAAAAATCTCAAAAACTTCTCAATCTCAGCCCAATTCAAGAACGAAAATAAATTCATGAACACATATCAAAAACATCAAACTTTCAACCCTTTTTGGACGAATTCACGCTGAAATAAACATGATTTGCACGTGGGCGAATGAACCCAACGTTATGAAAGTCTCACATACCTCGTAGGGATCATCCCTTGATGAAATCCTCAATCTAACTTGAACGTTCTTGAAGAATCTTGGCTTTTCTTCTCCTTTCTCCTCTTTTCTCTTTTCTCCAAGCCCTAGCGTGAACTTCAACTTTTCTAAACTGGTATAATTCAGATTAGACCCCAAATAAACTCCTAAAAATGAATTAAAATAAATGGGTAAGGAAAAGACTAAACTACCCTTCCAAAATACGGATTACACTTTCCTTCTTTGAACAACCCAACTTCCAATAGGCATATCTCACTCATACAAACTCAGAATTGCACAAAATCGGTGGCGCTGGAAAGATAATTCCAAGATCTTTACTACGGTATCTGGAAGCATACCTAAATCATCTTGAGCTAGGAGTTATAGTCATTTGAAGTTGACCAAAAACCCAAACTTAACATAACTTAACAAATTTCTAGATTTTTCATTCTTTCCTAAAATGACTATTTCCAATTCTAACAATTTCTAGTTCTTTCAATTAGCGAGATGTTACATATAGTGACCCCATTCAAATGTCAGTAGTCTATGCACATCCTCATACTACCATATTTCGTCTTAACAAACAAGACAGGAGCACCACACTGGGAAGCACTAGGACAGATAAAACTCTTATCAAGGAACTCCTGTATCTGGCTCTTAAGATCTCATAACTCTGCTAGAGCCACGTGATAAGAAGGGATAGGGATTGGGTGAGTGCCCAGCTCTAAGTCAATACAAAAATCTCTATCTTTATCTACAGGCATACCAGGTAAATTAGAAGGAAACATTTCCTTAAACTTAGACACTACAGGAATAGGCTCAATCGAGGGGGACTCTCCACCGACATCCCAGATATGAGCCAAATATGCCAAACAACATTGCCCCACCAGTTTCCTAGCCCGGATGAAAGATATAATCTTAGTTGGCTTAGTCTTGTACACCCCCTTCCTATTCAAACTTTTCCGTATCAGGGATCCATAGAGTCACAGTCTTAGCATTATAATTAAGCACAACATAAAATGGGTACAACCAAGTCATGCCTAAGATTACATCAATGTCAGCCATATCCAAAATAACCAAATCAGTCCAATTCTAATAACCCATAATCAAGAAATAACAAGTACGATAGACATGGGTGACTATGCTAGACTCTCCAACTCAATAGAAACATGGATGGAGGCATCGAGCACATCACAAATTGCATCAAATCCCAAAGCAAACTATACTGACACATGAGAGTAAGTAGAACCCGGATCAAACAAAATAGTAGCCATCCAATCACAGACAAGAGTAGTACCTGCGATTGCTACATCAGACGCCTCAACCTCAATCTTGCCTAGAAAGGCATAAAATTGAGCTATGTCATCCTGACAGACAACCTTTCTGCCTGGTTGCACTACTCCTCTACCAGCATTACCATTTCCCCAGCCTCCACAGCCTCTCTGATTTGCTCCTCGCCCACCTTGTGGATATCATCTGCCATTATTACATTCGCCCGCCGATACCATTGCTCTGGTCTACTGCTGCACAAGTTCAGTCATGCGCAGGTGGGGATAATCTCTCCTCATGTGTCTGGGTTCTCCATAATTGTAATAACTGTGGTCAAAAGACGACATATTGCCTGGTGCAAAAGAGGCTTTTTGACCATCCTGGGTAGGATTCCGTTGCGGAGTCCCTGAGTAACTATCCATAGAAGCAGGTATAGCTGAATGAATCAATTGGGCTGCAATTTCCGGCCTACCTGAACCTCTAGAGTAGGATCCATTAAAGTTACATGTATTCTAGGATTTCTTAGCCAAATCCTTGGCATGCCCGTCCATTCGAACTCTTTCTACATTCTTCATAAAGTTTGTCACTTCATTAAAGTTTTTACCTGCAGAGGTCATGTGAAAAGACAATACCTGCAACTCTAGATTCAATCCCTTGATGAACAAATATATCCTCTCTTCCTTTGTAGTCACCAACAGTTTAGCATATATGGACAAGGCAAAAAGCTTAGCCTCATAAGTAGTTATAGTCATAGGACCCTGCTCCCAAGCCATGAACTCATACTTTTTGCGGTCCCTCAAATTTCGGGCACATACTTCATGAGAAACAAGGCATTGAACTGAACCCAGGTAAGTGGAGGCAAGATTGATGATCGGCATTCCACAAAGACTCTCCACCACTGCTTAGCCTCAGATTGAAGCTAAAAGGTCACGAACTCAACTTCATGTTGGTGCACAATGCCTAACTGGTGAAGTCTCTCATAGCAATCTAGGATGAACTCATAGGCATCCCCACTTTCAAAACCATGGAACACTGGCAGCTTTAACTTCAAAAACTTGGTCAGCATCTTGTGCTCAGTTCCAGTCATCACATGGCCCAAAAGTGGACGGAAAAAGGTATCAACACCCAACACTCCATCCATCTTAAGGACTGTTGCAAAAACGAAGTCGATGACTATAGGTTGACCAACTTGCACTATAGGAATGGCTCCAGAGCCGACCAACCCACTTAGAAAAGTCAAAATCTGTTGAGCTATAGCTGGATCCAAAGGGGGAAGTCCTGCAGTCCCAACCTGTGAATCCTCATCTAGTTTAGCATCCTCTTCCACCTCAATCTTCACATTCTCTTCTACCTTGTCCTGGGGTGCGGGAGGGGCCTCTTCCCTTGGTACATTCTCAGCTTAGGCTTCATCCCTAGCAAGTGCTACCCTTCTTCGTCCTCTGCCCCTTTCTCTTCTTCTACCCATACCTCAGTCCCATCCTCTCATTGTGGGATACCATGTTGGCTTACTGATGGAAGTTACTGGCATGGCGCCGTTGTTTTCTGTGTTAACCCTCAACGAACCGAAGAGTGAAAGAGATTAGATACCAATTGGAATCAAGTTATAACACGAAAAGAGAAAAAGATAGCCTCTCGATTAAAAGTACATACGTCTCTGTATCGTTCCGCAAGACTCTACTAGACTTATTTTGGTACACTGAGATGAACGAACCTAGGGCTCTGATACGAACTTTGTCACGATCCAAACGATCGTGATTGGCACCCACACTAACCCTCCGATAGGAAAACCATTACTACAACCCAACTAAACAATATTGTCACGACCCGAGCCTACACCCTGGGTGGGACTGACACTCGAGAACAATTGCTGGCCCCAAGTGAACCCTTGGCCTGGTTTACTACTCAATGGAAGACTTTACTCAACAAAGATAAATCTATGTAATAAACTAAAATGTTATAAAAGTATACATTCAACTTGCCAATAAGGCAACTCAAGTCTTATATTTAAAACAACTAAAATAACAAGACTAATGAACTACTAACTAACCGTCTATAAAGCCTCTAAATACTAAGAAAGATGTCAGGACAATACCCCCGGTCATCCTAACAACTGAAATAATAAAACATCATCAAAGGGATCCTCCGAAAAGCAAAGAGGCTCACCAAATCACTCTGAATGCTCAGCTGGATCAACGAAGTTCTGGATGTTGATCCTGGTAACCTGTATCTGCATCATAAATGATGCAGGACAAACGGAATCAATACATTGAATTTACGAGCATGCAAGGGAATTCTAAAACACAACATAAGCCTGAAAAGGAACTGAAGAAACTTACCTCGCCTCAACTCAACTCTACTCATTTCAATATAAAGTAGTAATAAGGATGCAGTATAAAGAAAAACTTTAAAACATGGAGATAATAACTTAGTGTATAACGAAAACACAATATTACTTGGTTTTGTATATGAAAGTACAAGTAACTCTGTGGGAGATTCTCTAACCGACAATCATCATTATGAGCTATGTGATGATACATCGTCTTGTCTCACATTGCCAGGGCCGTCATATACCTTGCCAGGGGTATAGAACCTACTACTAAGTGGATCCACTAGTCTATTATAAAAGCATTAAGGAATCATCTAAAAAGTATAACCAATTTCTACCCATGTTGGCTACACTGTTTATGGAGACTTTGAATTATCTAAACTAAGACTCGTCCTTAAATCGATGCTCAATACTACTCCCAAAATGTAACTAGATCATATGTTTAAAAACATAACTCTTTCTGTGGTTTGAGATTAGTACTCAAAAACTAGCTCAAAAGCTCACTTGGAAATCGGTGTTTCCTGTCTTGTTTAAATGTGAAAACATTTTACTCTTGGGAATACTTAGTTCCCATATAATATTTTGAAGAACTGAACCTCACTCTAACTCAACTGAATTCTTAAGTATTTAAAACAAGTTAAAACATTTGTAAAAGACTTTTGTAAACACTCTAAGAACACTCTAGACTAGGCTCTTGACTTTCCTTGAATTTAAATTTATGGATTCAAGGTTATGATTCATGTTTATGGATGATTTCTAGATGTTTAGAAGTCATTTAGAGTAGTTAGAATCGATAGAAAATGTGAGTACACTTTAGAAGGACTCAAACGGGCTAAACGACGAAAAAGGGGTGGGGGAACACGTTACAGGCACACTGCTGGCGTGGGGGGCCAGCCCGTAAAGTTCAGAGGCTCAATCTTGGCACACTGCTGGTGCGCCACGCCAGCCCTGCTAGCGCGTCGCGCCACCCTTCCCCAAGTCCAATCTGATAATTTTTTCTTCTCATTTTCTGATCTTAATTCGACTAAATTATATTATTTTTCTCAATTTCTCTTTTAATTCAGATAACCAATACATGTACACAAGAGTATACTAAAAAACAACTCTAAAATCAACATGATTTCCTCAAGAACTCATCAATCTCATCCCAACTCAAGACCAAAAGTCAATATCAAGAACACAATTCAAGAACATCAAACCTTCAACTTTCTAGAATGAATTTAATGTTGAAATTAACATGATTGGCGCGTGGGTGAATGAACCCAACGCTATGTGAACTCACAAACCTCTTTAGGGATCAACCCTTGGCGAAACGACTTCAATTCCTCAAGAAGTCTCCAAGAACGCCTTGACTTTTCTCCTTTGTTCTCTTCTCTCAAAGCCCGCCCTAGCGTAATTATGAATGTGTAAACTGAACCAAGTCAGTTTAGACCCCTAATTCATTACTAAAAATGAAATAAATTAATTAGGTAATGGAAAGACCAAAATACCCCTCTAAAATCCGGGTAGCTTTTCTTAACTAGACCACCCTACTTCAAACGGGCATATATCCCTCATACGAGCTCGAAAATTAGCAAACTTAGTGGTGTTGGAAAGATAATTCAAAGACCTTTCATTTGATATCTTATGGCACACCTAACTCCTCATGTACTGAAAGTTATGTTCGTTTGAACTTTACCTAAAACTCATACTTAGAATAACTTGCCAAAATTTACAAATTTAAATCTTTCCAAAAATGGTTTCTTTCTAATTCTAGTTATTTCAAATAGTGAGTTGTTACAATATCTCCCCCTTGGGAACATTCCTCCTCGAATGAGATTGCTCTAAGTAGGCTTAGGGTGTAACATCTAACATTCAGCTCAAACACCCAATAACCAAATTATAAATACAACATGCCAACTTAAAACAAATGCCAAGAAAAGAATTAGTACCTTAATTTGGAATTTCTCTGGATTCGAAGAGATGTGGGTATATCTTCTTCATGTCCTCCTCAGCTTCCCAAGTAGCTTCCTCAACAAACTGATTTCTCTACAGAACTTTGACTGATGCTACTTCCTTGGTCCTCAACTTGCGAACCTGGCGATCTAAAATCTGAACAAGAATCTCCTCGTAAGATAAGCTATCCTTAATACCAATAACTTCAGTAGGTATTATAAATGAAGGATCGCCCATACACTTTTTCAACATGGAAATGTGGAATATCGGATGAACCGTTGCTAACTCTTGGGATAGCTCTAATTCATAAGCTACATTGCCAATCCTCTTGGATATCCTGTAAGGACCAATATATCAGGTACTAAGATTCCCCTTATTACCAAATCTCATAACACCCTTCATGGGTGAAACTTTCAAATAGACCCAATCATCTACTTCAAACTCTAAGTCTCTTCTCCTAACATATGTATAGAATTTCTAACGACTCTGCGATGTTTTCAATCTCTCTTGAATAACCTTCACGTTCTCCATAGCTTGATGAACTAAGTCTGGTCCTTTCAACCCAGCTTCACCAACCTCAAACCATTTGGATGCTAGAATGGTAACTATTGTTATAAGCAAACTCAATTAGAGGTAGGTGATCATCCCAATTACCCTTGAAATCAATCACGCAAGCCATCAACATATCTTCTAAAGTCTGAATAGTGTGCTCTACTTGACCATCCGTCTGAGGATAAAAAGCAGTACTCAGTTCACCTTTGAACCTAAACCTTTCTGGAATGACTTCCAAAATTATGCAGTAAATTGTGCATCTCTATCTGAAATAATCGACACTGGAACTCCATGAAGTCTAACTACCTCTTGAAAATATAACTTGGCATAATCCTTTTCTGAATCGGTAGTCTTTACCGGTAAGAAATGGGTTTATTTAGTCATTCGATCTACAATCACCCAAATCGAATCATGTTGTCTGCAGGACAGCGACAAACCTGTAATAAAGTCTATATTGATCATCTCCCACTTCCATTCCGGAATCTCTATATTCTGAGCCATACCATCGGGCCTTTGGTTCTCTACTTTAACTTGTTGGCAATTCAGACACGTAGCAACGAACTTTGCAATGCCCTTCTTCATACTACTCCACCAATAGACTTCTCTCAAGTCACGATACATCTTTGTGGAACCCGAATGGATAGAATATTTGGAGCTATGAGCTTCCTCCATGACCCTCTCTTGGAGTTCATCCACCTTTGGTACACACAATCTACCTTGATACCTTACTATGCCATCTCCCCCTTGTTCAAAAGCCATCACTTTTTGCTTATGAACATTTTCCTTCATTTCAAGCAAAATAGGATCTCGGTCTTGTTTCTCTTTTACTTCAGACACCAGTGACGATTTAGTCCCATTCATCACCACCACTTTTCCTTCATTGGAATCCATTAAACGAACTCCTAATCGCGCAAGTCTGTGCACATCTTTAGCTAACTCTTTCTTGTCTTCCTCAAAATGGGCAGTACTACCCATAAAAAATATGCTCAAGGCATCAGCAACAACATTAGCCTTACCTGGGTGATAGATAATACTCATGTCATAATCCTTGAGTAACTCTAACCACATTCTATGTCTGAGATTAAGCTATTTCTGAATAAGCACATACTAAAGGCTCTTATGATCAGTGAACACATCTACATGAACACCATAAAGATAGTGACGCCATATTTTCAAAGTGAATGCTACAACAGCCAACTCTACATCATGATATGGGTTGGGTAATTCCTCTCGTGAATCTTAAGCTCTTTGGAGGCATAAGCTATAAATTTGTCATTCTTCATTAACACACAACCCAAACCAACTCTAGATGCATCACAATATACCACAAAACCTTGTGTAGCCTCTCGTAAGGTCAACATTGGGGTAGTAGTCAACCGTTTTTTTCAATTCCTGAAAGCTATTCTCACAAGCTTCAGACCATTGAAACTTAACTATTTTTTAGTCAACTTAGTCAACGGGGATGAAATAGATGAGAACCCCTCGACGAACCTTCTATAATAACCAGCTAATCCCAAGAAACTCCTAATGTCAGTTAGAGACGTGGGTCTAGGCCAGTTCTGCACTACCTCAATCTTTTGAGTGTCAACTCGAATTCCATCACCGGAAACAATATGGCCTAAGAATGCCATAGACTCATGCCAAAATTCACACTTAGAAAACTTATCATATAACTCATTATCCTTGAGAGTTTGAAGGACTAATCTGAGATGACTAGCATGATCTTCCTCATTCCTCGAATAAATTAGAATGTCATCAATGAATACGATAACAAACATATCTAAATAAGGCTTGAATACTTTATTCATAAGGTTCATGAATGTTGCAAGAGAATTGGTCAAATTAAAGGACATAACTAGGAACTCATAATGACCATAGCGGGTCCTGAAAGCTGTCTTAGGGATGTCACTTTCTCTTACTCTCAACTGATGATAGCCAGATCTGAGATCTATCTTAGCAAAAACAAGTGGCACCCTAAAGTTGATCTAAGAGATCAACAATTCTAGGAAGAGGATACTTATTCTTGATAGTAATCTTGTTCAACTGACGGTAATCTATACACATTCTAAGAGAACCATCTTTCTTCCTCACAAATAAGACCGGAGTTCCCCAAGGTGAGACCCTTGGTCGAATAAAGCCTTTCTTAAGGAGATCTTTCAACTACTTTATTAACTCTTTCAACTCTGCTTGTGTCATTCTATATGGAGAAATAGAGATAAGATGAGTATCAAGAAGAATATCTATACCGAAGTCTATTTATCTCTCAGGAGGGACTTCGGGAAGATCATTTGGAAAGACCTCTTGAAACTCATTCACAACTGAAATTGACTGAATATGTGGTGTCTCATCACTAGAGTGATTAACTCGGACTAAGTGATAGATACAATCCTTGGAAACTAACTTTCTGGCCTTAAGATACGAAATGAAACGACCCTTAGGCACTACTGAACTACTCATCCACTCTACAACTAGGGCTGGGCATTCGGTTTGTTCGGTTCGGTTTACGAAATTCGGTTCGGTTTTTCGGATTTCGGTTTGAAAAAAATACAAACTGAAACTGAACTGAAATAAATTCGGTTCAGTTCGGTTTTTACAATTTCGGTTCGGTTCAGTTCGGTTAATTTTTTCGGTTCGAATATCATCAACACATACATGAAACACTGATCAGTAACACACTAACACATACACACTACATATCAGTGTCTACTACTGTACTACCTATGCTATCCTTGATCAAAGTAAGTGTACATTACTATTATGCAGATAATGTTTTTCCTACCTACTAGGTAAGTGTACACTACCTACTATGTACTACCTACGCTACCTACAAATTATGTGCACTTTGTATGGTCAATCAATCAATTATTGATGTGCACTTAATAAGTGACTATCTTGCACACATACTAATTGCAAAAACTAAGTGCACGTTGCACTAGTGCTTACTGCCTGTGGGAACTGGGAAGAATATAATTGAATATCATCAAGACATTAACACATACATGAATGATGAAACACTAATCACTAATTTACTATTCAAAAGCAAAATTACAAAGTGGCACTTCAAGTTCAAGATTGCAACAAAAAGCTAAGAAACCAAGAGTATTAGACATCAATAATAGTACAAAACAAGAACCAACAGTCCAACAATACAAAATAATAATTAGTAGTCAAAACAAGAACCAACAAGACAAAATAAGAATCAGTAACAACACTGCAGTCCAACTCTATCAGAAG
>JAJOOD010004205.1:0-19017 GCA_029582525.1 Solanum tacnaense
AGAGCATAACATTATTAGTAACACTAGCTTAGCTTGTACTTGCTAAAAATATTTTACTTCCTCATAATCATAGTTCTCAAATTAGCTTTTTAAAGGAAGAGAGTTTTATTTATTCTTATATTTATATCAAACTCTAATAATTAATGATTTCACTGAAAATAAAAAGTGCATTAAAATCTATTGTTGCCAAATAGCAAATAAAAATTAGGTGCAATTACTATTGTTTGGCCATTTGTCCCTTTTTATCGTAACATGTTATTCCCCAAAATTAGCTCCACAGTCAAACTACTCTTCCACGTGGCTTTCTATTATTGGCTGGTCAAACTTGGATAACATTTCGAGACCCGGTTTTTCCCTCTAGCCCGGCCCATCAAATAATTTTCAAGAAAAAAAATATTGAAATGAATATAAAATATCTTTCATTTAATTTATTTTTCTGATTTTGATTCGAAGATTTTTTATTCTTATAAATTTTAAACTAAAGATAAAGATACATGAAATGTATCAAAATATTTTTAAATATTTTTGTCTTAAACATACAACGTAAAAAATTAAAATTATAATATTGACAAAAGAAAAGAAGACAATTTTCTTAAATGAACTAAGAAGAAAAATAAATTGTAACGTACGATGTAGGTAAAGATAGAAAATTCAAAGTGGTGTGTATTATCTTTTAATATTTTAGCCTTAAATATTCAATGTAAAAATTTAAAATTATATTGTTGACAAAAGAAAGAAGACATTTTTCTTAAATGAACTAAGAAGAAAAATAAATTGTAACACTCGAAATAAGTAAAAATAGCAAATTCAAAATTGTATGTTTTGCACATTGCTATATCTTAGTGGTCAATGATATGGATTGAACACCATGAGATCTCAAATAATTATCTTTTGAAATTAGTTGAGCTGCGTAAAAATTAGTCCGAACAGAATGGTTACTGAAAAAAAATACAAAAATGTGTGTTAAAAGTCTCATAAAAATCCTCAATTTCATTGTTCTCTCTTTCAAAAGATTCCAAAACATTTAGAGGTCCACCATAACATACAAACAAACCCCACTCCATTTTTTTTTATTCATATATTCCTATAATTATTTTTCTTTTGCCTAATCAATCATAATCTTGTGCCCAATCTAGCTCTTTTTCTACAGAGAGAGAAAGAGAAAGAGGGAGAAAGGATTGCTTTTGCTTTTTCCCATTTGTTTCTTGGAAGAAAGTCTTTGGGTGGAGTTGGAAAAAGAAAAAAAATTCTAAGGTGAGACTAATCTGTGTTGAAGGTCAGGCCAAAGGGTTTATCTTTCTTCAATTTTATCATTCTTTTTTTTGACTGTCTTTTTTATGGTTGTTCAGGTACTTTTTTTTCCCTTGTTATTCTTTGATCATCACTTTCTAATGATTGATTTATTCTCCTGAGATTTTTATCTATGTGGTTTCTTTGTTTTGGGTATTTTTGATGACCCCTTTTGGCTGGAAATGATTTCTTCTTTCCCTTTTTGTTGTTTTCCTTATTTGTTAGATCCTGATGTGCTTCGAGATTTAGTAAAGTTTCAATCTTTACCTTCTATAATCATTTACAGGCAGGAGAAGTAAGTTTGTTTTTTTTTTGCAGCAATGGCATGTTTTTACAGCTGCCCTAGATCAAAATTATGCTTTTGTGGAATGTAATTAATTTGTGGCTGTTTTGTTTTCCTTTGATGGGCTTTTTTGATAACAAAAGGAAAAATGATGGAGGGGTATATATATGTGAAGACTTTTATGCTGTTGTATTATGATTCCTTGATTTGATGATAATATGAGGGGAATCTTAGTAGCTCGGTTAGTTGGTTGGCTACTCGAGCTTTTATCTTGTTGGTGAGGGTTGGATGCCTCACCTTGTAATCCCTTCCCCTACCCCCAATTTGAAAATAAAAATGGTAATCCGAGAGTCGTTCGTGTGTCTGGTGGATATAGAAGGAAAATTGATTAATGGAGAGGCTGATTTGGAGATCTTTGCTTTGTTATATCTGAGAGAATAACAAGGTGAGGGTTCAATGCCTCACCTTGTTGTTCTGGAGTATTTGCTATCTCTTGAAAATTAGAAAAGAGTAAGTTACGTTAAATGATTATGAGTGGACAGCTAAGTGTCTTATGGTGGAAGTAGTGTTAATGCCTCGAGTATCATTCCTCCTTTGACATTGTTAAGAAGCACTCATGAAATAGTTGTTTTAAATATTGGTGTGGTTTAGAATCTTTGTGGCTTTATATTCATTTCATGCTACTCCTCATTGCAGTTAATTTGGCCTTTGAGTTGCTCATGCTACTAGTGTCAACAATTGATGGGTGGATTTGATGATCATGTTGCCATTATGGGAGATTGGATGCCTCCAAGTCCAAGTCCAAGAACATTTTTCTCTTCACTGCTAGGTGATGATGTTGGGTCAAGATCATCTTTTGAAGGCACCAATGAAACTAGTGGAAACCTAGCTTCTGGTCCTCAAGAACATGTTGGCAATTCAGATAGAAATGATGGAGCACAAGCTGCAATCAGTGAACCACAACCGGTGAAATTTAGTGCACTGTCTGACCAGAAAATGAGCACTCGCGGAGGAGGACTCTTGGAAAGAATAGCAGCTAGAGCTGGATTTAATGCCCCGAAGCTGAACACGGAGAGCCTTAGACCTGCTGATCTGATGCAGAATCAAGGAGTTCGCTCTCCTTATTTAACTATTCCTCCTGGTCTTAGTCCAACAACCCTGCTAGAGTCTCCTGTTTTTCTCTCCAATTCACTGGTATGAATACACCTTGTGTATACCCTTTGCCTCCACCGCATAATTGATTTCCCAGATTTAGGTTGCTTATTATTGGTTATTTCTGAACTATGTTATAATGGTGGAAGTTTAAAAAGCACGCCAACAACAAATGAAAGGGATATAATACACAAGTTTAAATAATAATAGGCTATCAATTCTGCAAAGTGAGAAGAGGAGTTGTGACTATGATTAGAGTTGTTCTTGGGTGATATACTGGATGGATCAAGTGAAGACAAATATTTGTATCTATTTTAATAGTTCTACCGAACCAACTTCTTTGATTTTTGAGCAAGAGTCCATGATTGTTTGTCTTTGACATAGTTTAAGAAAGTAAAGACTACTTTTGAATCTAAGATATGTAGAATATACCAAACTTTCCTTTAATCTTAACATGTCATGTGGGAAGTTAGAATTAAAGAGTTGCCAACAAAGGGAAGAAATATTCTTTTTGATACGGACTAAAAAGGAACAAACAAATTGAAATGGAGGGAGTAATATATAAAGCTGTAGAAGGATATAGGTTTACTTGCTTAGATTGCTCTTTGTTGCAAGTAGTTATCATGTTCTTTTTAGAAAACACTAGCTCATAAATAAAATTCAGATGCTTGTACTTATTCACGAGTCTTTTTATGGTGTGTCACAGTCACGAGCTTTCTTTTTTTAAAATAGGTAACTTTACGGTCACGAGCATTCTCTTTTACTGGGTCTGAATTCTTGCATTTTATCAAACTCCATGCAATTCTTTTCTGCATTTACTGTATGAAGGGTTTCATCTTCTGAGTTTGTAGCATAAACATCATAAAATAAATTTTTAACCTGCAGTATCTTACCTCAAGTTTGCTTGCTTTGCAAAGTTCACCTGCAACTTGTCATCCGTCCTTCTTCCCCTTGCTTTATATTATACTAAAGCAAAACCAATTGTCAGAGTTTTAAGAAGTTGTGAGTCCTAATTTCACATCATGGTCCATATATTGGTTTTTACTATTAATTTAATTTTCTAATTGGAGTTTTCAGAACCCAGAAAAGAGCTTCAAGATCTGTAGTTCCTTATATAGGACAACTGTTATATTGTTAAGATGTTAATCTTGCAAGATCTTGTTTCTGATATGTATACTCCCTCCGTCACAATTTGTTTGTCTTACTTTCCTTTTTAGTCCATTTAAAAAAGAATGTCCCTTCCCATTTTTGGTAACTCTTTAATTCTAACTTTTCACGTGGTATGCTTAAGTCCACAAGCTTAAAGAACATTTTGGTTCATTCTACATATCTTTAATATAAGACCACAGGATTCAAAAATATTCTTTACTTGCAATTTCGTGTCAAGTGCAAACCAAACAAGAAAATTGAAACGGAGTGAGTATCATTTAGAGGCACAATTTGCTTGAATCATTTTGGCTTTGGTCTAATGCAAAGGTCACTTCTTTTGGGCGCTTGTACATCTGTGTGAACTCCCATTGTTCTGAAACTGAAGTATTCTTCTTCAAGGTTCTCTTTCATGTAAAATTTTCTATCAATGTCTTGCAGGTGCAACCATCCCCAACAACTGGAAAATTTCTATTTTCCTCAGGCATTGAGAATAGAAACTCGGCATTGATGATGGAGGATACAGATAAGAGGAAAGATAATGCTTTAGAGAGTATCAATTCATCGTCCTTTTCTTTCAAGCCAGTTCCAGAGACTGCTCCATCTCTTTTTCCTGGCACGACCAGCAGAGTAATCACTCTCAATCTCTTGAATGCACTCTGCACAGATATTCTGTTTGTTTCCAATCTCTGAGCTTGTTTGTTAGTCTTGGTTGCAGGTGAACCCGTCCAATTTTTCTCAGCAAGGATTTCCAAACATTGAAGTTTCAGTTCATTCCCAGAACTCGCTTGTATCTCACCGTGTGGAAGCTACACAAAACCCGACTCAGAGTGGAACACTTCAGCAATCATCTGATTTCCCTAGATTTTCTGCTGAGAAGGATGTCATGGGTAATAATGTTACCCTAGAGTCTAGGACTTTTCAGACAGTTGGTAGTGCTGTGGACCATTCTCCACCTCTCGATGAACCGCAAGATGAGGACATTGATCAAAGAGGAGGTGGAGATCCAAATGTTGCTGGTGCCCCAGCTGAAGATGGTTATAATTGGCGAAAATATGGGCAGAAACAAGTTAAGGGGAGCGAGTACCCCCGAAGTTATTATAAGTGCACACATCCAAACTGTCCAGTCAAGAAGAAAGTGGAGCGATCTCCAGAGGGTCATATTACTGAGATTATATACAAGGGAGCCCACAATCACCCAAAACCCCCACCTAACCGTAGATCAGCCCTTGGATCCACAAATTCACTTGGTGACCTACAGCTGGACGGTGCAGAACAAGGTGCAAGTGGTGTTAATGGTGATCTGGGTCAGGCAAACTTCCAGAAAGCACCTGGTGCTGGAGGAGGTTTTGATTGGAGGAACAACAATCCTGATGCAACATCATCAGCGAACTTGGGCTCCGAGTACTGCAACAGATCTGCCCCTTTCTCTGCTCAGAATAACGCTAGGTTGGAATCAGGTGATGCAGTAGATGTGTCGTCGACTTTTTCAAATGATGAAGATGAAGATGATCGTGGAACTCATGGCAGCGTATCACAAGGTTATGATGGTGAAGGAGATGAGTCCGAGTCTAAAAGAAGGTTTCTATATCATCGTTAGCCTTAATGAATGAGATTTCCATAATTCTATCAAATTTACCTGAGTAATTAACTTTTTATTATCTCTTTGGTTAATATTACTAGGAAGCTCGAGACCTACTCTGCAGATATGACTGGTGCCACTAGAGCTATCAGGGAGCCAAGAGTTGTGGTTCAAACTACAAGCGAAGTGGACATCCTTGATGATGGATATCGCTGGCGCAAGTATGGGCAAAAGGTTGTTAAAGGGAATCCAAATCCGAGGTTAGTCACATTGATAAAAAAAATGATGACACCAGAATCCCAAATTTTGACTTGTAAAGTTGTTTGCTAAAAATGATGGATTTCCCTTTTGGCAGGAGTTACTACAAGTGCACAAGTGCTGGCTGCAATGTCAGGAAGCATGTTGAGAGGGCCTCGCATGACCTGAAGTCAGTGATTACCACCTATGAAGGGAAGCACAACCACGACGTTCCTGCAGCTCGCAACAGTAGCCATGTTAATTCAGGGGCCTCCAACACTCATCCAACTTCAGTTACTGGGCCTGCTCAAAACCATTTACATAGGCCTGAGGCTGCTCAACTTCAGAATGCTATGGCGCAGTTTGACAGGCAACCTTCATTGGGCTCATTTGGTCTGTCAAGGAGGCCCCAGCTTGGACCTAACCCAGGATTTAGCTATGGAATGAACCAGCAAGGCGGACTATCCAGTCTAGCAATGGCCGGATTTCATCCTAATCAAAACAAGCCAGGGGAGGTTCATATGCATCCATATCTAGGACAGCCGCGACCCATGCATGATATGGGATTTATGTTCCCAAAGGAAGAACCAAAGGTGGAACCTATGTCGGATCCTGGATTGAACCTCGCCAATGGCTCAGCAGTTTATCAGCAATTTATGAACAGGTTGCCGCTTGGACCTCAGATGTAAATTTACAGTTTTTGTCTTCTCTAAAGAAAAGAAAGTTAGAGATGCTGATTTGGTACTTAATGGGCATACCTCCTACACAAAGTCCTATAATACAACTTTTTGAAGCTATATTTTGTCTTTGTTTTAACTTCTAAATACCATATAAGCAGCCATTTATTTGGTGTCTGTGCTTCAGTTTCTTGCTATACTGACAACAGTTTCAGGTTGTAACATGGAAAAGTTCCATGTCCTATCTTACTTCATCATATTTTGGAGGCTAAGCTTTATGTCCTCCTCCATGTACTGGTTCTTTTGCTTAAACCGCACCATGATGGCCTTGGTCTTATATTAAAGAAAAAAGTTTCAACAAGAAATTTATGTCTGTTTTCATCAGTTGGTATATGTATGCAACTTTTGCTGCTCTCATCTCTAAGTCTGAGAATTTTAAAGTACAGGTAATTTATATTTTTAGTTGGACATCAATGGTATATGTATATATGCAATTTACTGTATATTGAGGTTCATTGTCAAGCGCTACATTGCTAATATCTACATAACTTTAACCAATCAATCATTGTGCTCTTTATTTGAGATGTTTCTAACATTTTAGAGAAATAGTAAGTTGTACAAGTTTCGTAATCAAAGTTTGCCTTACATCAACATTAGTTGAGCATTTAGGAAAAGGTACCAACTTTCTGATAGGTTCGACAATTGCACATTTTGTAGTAGTTACGGCACAAGTCTTACAGAGGAGTTTTATGGCCGAATGTTGTTATGACTAAATTCGCTGCTACTAGGTGGCGTAGAGCATCATTAGGTCTGCTTCTATAATTTTAATCTTCTGAATTTTGTAATAATGATTTCAATTGGATTCTAAACTTAATAATTGTTACAATACAAATTGAGAGCAAAAGTTAACCAAACCCGTATTCGGACTTCTAATCTGCCGGCTTGTAACAACAACCGGGGTAAATGGTTAAAAAGGGAAAAAGCCAATAGTAAAAGTAATCTTAACATATCAAAAGAGACGTATGAATAGAATTTCAACTAGTTGTCTCTCAATTTGTGTATATATATTAATCCATGACGATTTCACATTTTGATGTTACCCTGATCTACCAAGTATATGTTTCATGTACAAAATGTCAAATGTCAAATTTACACTAATGACGACTGCCTTTCCGATAAAGTACAACCAAAACTATTGAGGAAAACTCATGCTATTACGCTCGGGCTCTGTAGGCAGCATGTCCGCTCCAGAAACAAACAGGAAGGAACCTCAACTTCTGCACACATAATTAAGTGAAGAATATACAGTAAATTGGATACTACCTACTGATGTCCAACTAAGATCGTATATTTCTTTGCTTCCCAGTCTCAGATTGATGCCAAAGTAGAACAAACACAAATTTCTTGCTGGTGATATTCAGTGCCTTGAGCTATTAATGCCCATTCGTTATGATCTGCTTATCTTTTTCTTCTTCATTCTGCTGGTAGACCGACTTCCGGTGACTCACTTCACGCCTGTAGGATGAATTACATTCAGAAAACACACTGACAATACAAAACCCAAGCACTTCTAAACAATTCAAAATCCACAAATGAGTAGTCTATTAGTCATCAGCACAAAGGCTGTGCAGGGAGCCAATTTACATTTTAGAACGAACTATGATTTTGTTCATCTTACAAGGATTCGAAAAACTCTTGTAAAGTTCAGTTCCACCTGCATAGTTTTGTTAATACCAAAAAATATAATTCATCCTAATTTTCTTGATTGCGTCACTTCTGTCTTCGTATTTTCTCTCCTTTTTATTTACTTTCTTTGTATAATTATGTTCTTTTGCAAATGGCAGGTGGTATTAGAAGCAAGCTAACACGACCAAACTCGGGCAAAGACTAAGATCAGTTTCACCTCTTGGGCTTTAGCTCCATATGAGTGTTCAATCGAGCTACAGCTGTATTGTCATTCAAACCTATTTTACCAAGCTGTAGTTTAGCACCAAATATTAAAAGAATCCTATAACTATCACTTAAGTTCACATCTTCTACGAGTTCCATTCATTTATAGTCCCCCATAACATAAAGATTTCTGCTCAATTTCCAAAACGTCTTGCAGTTTAATTCCCTCTGAAAAAAGCTACAGAGTAGGATCTACAGTTAATGGAAGAACAAGTACCATAAATCCATTTTTACCTTTTCTTTTTACTCCACCAAAAAAAATAAAATGAACTTCCTACTCTTGTGACTTGCATTCCACATAGAAACATATGGAACACTTCAAAACTTGGATCAGAGCAAAACGGAGCAACATACAAGCATAATATGAGATATTACATAGAGAAGCTGCAAAACCTGATCGTCTCCTCTACTGAATCATAATGCAGAAGAGAAATAACTCTGCGCTTTCTTTCTCTTCTGAATTCTCCACCACGCTTGACCACAGGCAATTGTTTAATTCCTTTGGCCTCCATTAGTTGCTTTGCAATTGCTAAATCCGTAGCAGGATAACAAGTTAGGAGTCCACAATCTTGGCCACGATAGCTTATCCCTCTTGTGCATATAGAGGACACAAGACAAGTATTTGCCTGTAAATCATATAACTAAAGTAAGAAAAGAAAGGAGGTGCATGGACTGAAATTCCCGGAGACAAAGATGGCAAAGTGAACACAAAATCAGGGAGAAAAAGAAATGAACACTAACAGACATTTGTCATGATGGCAATCTAAAGCACATACATCTGTGACTGATAAATCTTTGTTGGAAGAATCCCCATGGTTCTTAAACAAACTCCTTTTCACGTCACCATATGTTAAAATTCCTTCCAAGTAACCTTCAGCATCAACCACAAGAACGCAACTCTGTCGGCCATCATGCATGCATTCTAATGCTTCTTTCACAGTTTGGCTCGGAGAGACCTTCAAATAATCATTTGACATGGCCTGAGAAACCTAATAGAAGGAAATACACATTAGATTCTTGAAGTACCTAAATCACAAAATAAGTCTCCTAAAAGAAAACAGGTGGTGTTTTGTTCAAAAAATTGAAAACCAAGATCCCATAAAATGCAAACTTTTCCCACTTTCTAGATGCCAACACAAAGATAGTACCTTTAGATCTTCTAAAATGAGACCTTCATCAAATGATTCATGACTGTTATGACTCCCAACCACCATTAGTTCCAAGTTATTTCTCTCACCAGATTGCCTCGAACCATTCCCTTCATTTTTTTCATCAGCTGGTGAAAGAATAGAGTAACCTTTCGATGCGAACTTGGCTTCTGATGACTCCGTTTCATTTGGCTGGTCGGTAACGGAAGGCACCCATATTGCCAGCCCAACAGCACCCTATTAAAGAGCATTTAAAACAATTGCATGATTTAAAGTGCAAGTTTTACCCCATATATCATTTCAACAGCAACCTACAATAGCAAAAAACATCTATGCGATCATCTAACTAGCAAACACAGATGCAAGTCAGATTTGTATATGTCCGATAAAGGTTTAGTCTTAATGTAGTACACTATAATGTAATGTTATGTGTGAAATGTAATTTAATATAATAGAAGGTCTCCTTATTATAGCAGCATAGTTTCCTAGATTTTAGCCCTCTTACCTCTCAAATGTAGAGAGGACAACAGTCCAACGTGTTAGCATAATCTTATGGCCAGAAGTTACAAAGATTAAATTAACCAACCAAAAAGGTTACCAAGATCAAATTTACCACCTGACCACACAAACTCTCCCTCAGGGTGATTTCAGCACAGACTTCCCAGGAGAATGTTCAGATAGTAGCCAAAAGATACACTTAATCCAAATTTGGAGGTCAAACACACACAGCTCAAAATTAAGTTAAAGCTCAATACAGGCAAACCGCAATACTGCCACAGTTAAAAGTCAGGAATATACTTAATGATTACCTAAGATAAACTGGTAAAGAAACACCAGACATGTAGCAAAGAAGGGAAACCTTGATTTCAGAATGACAGTAACTCAAAAATTAACCAACACAATTAAAGGAAGTCCATTGCATACTCAAATTATGAAGTTAACCTAGGATGACAACCATCTGTCACAAAGAAGACTTGAGTTACTCAGAAAGTAAGAGATGCTATGTTACGGACTTGAGTTACTCAGAATGTAGGAGATTAGATAACAAAGATAGGTGTTTTAATCAAGCATGGGAGCTTTTAGTAACACACATGAAAAACAACTAGAACTAGTGAATTTTTGTCCAGCAAGACTAACCATGAGAGGAAGCAAAATTCTATAATCTTTTGTCAACTCAAACAATAAAAGCACTGACGTCAAAGGCACTGAGCAAACTGAAGCTAGTGTAGCAGCCATCCCCACCTGCATTGTTTAAATTTATCCATTAGAAAAGTTTACCACCTAAACGGCATTGGAGTGTAATAATTGTTTGGGGAAGGTAAAAGTATATCAGACCAGTGCATATGCCTGTGGCTGGGCAATAGCAGCATTCCCTGGAATAGCTGAATTAATTAGTTCCCCAGCTAACCCTCCGAATACAGCACCTACAGCAGCACCTATCATTAAGCTTGGTGCATACAATCCACCAACAAGGCCAGACCCTTTGCACAAAGCAGTGGCCACGACTTTTGCAGCAACTAATTGAGCTAGCCATCCAATTCCAGGTGCAGATGCAGTTTTCCCAGTATGTAGGATTTCATCAACATTAGTGAAACCCCAATAGAGAACTCCAGGATATCTCAGAGCTATTACACCAGCTCCTAAACCCCCCAAAGCAGGGCAGACAACATCAGAAAGTCCAAACTTTTCCTTGAGGAACTGAAACCCCTTGGTGAACCAGGACACCAATCGAGTGAAAACAACACTTACTACTCCACACAGCATTCCCAGTATCAGATACAATGGAAGCTCTACAAAAAGGAAGCATTCTCAAGTATTCAGAAAGAAATCCATAAAAAAAATAGGGTGAGAATCAAGACAGTTTAATCTGTAAAGCATGAAGTAACATGATACCCAGTCATCTAAATCAGACATCACGTTATACATTCTCTCTTAATGTATCTTACAACACACCATATCCAAGGTGAGGTGCCGTAGTGTCTGTTGTTATATGCAAATGACATAGTACCGATTGACGAGCATAGTGGTGGAGTTAACCCTGGGCTGGAGGTTTGGAGACAAACCCTGGAGTCTAACGGGTTCAAGTTGAGTAGGACCAAGACCAAATACTTGGAGTGCAAGTACAGTGATGAGACACGTGAGGTTGGCATGGAAGGGACCCTTGATACGTGGGTCATTTCAAGTATCTTGGGTCTTCAATGCAAGGTAATGGGAGATCAACAATAATGTCACACATCGTATTGGTGTGAGGGGGATGAAATAGAGGCTCACCTCCAGAGTCTTGTCCGATAAGTGATAAGAATGTACCACCTAAAGTTAAAGGTAAGTTCTACAAAGTGGTGATTAGGCCGACTATGTTGTATGGGATGGAGTGTTGGCCGGTTAAGAACTCTCATGTTCAAAAAATGAGAGTTGTGAAATTGAGAATGCTAAGGTGGATGTGTTGGCTTGCTAGGAGATATAAGATTCAGAATGAAGATATCTAGGAGAAGGTGGGAGTGACCTCTGGGGTAGACAAGTTGAGGAAAGTGAGACAGAGATGGTTCAAGCATGTTACAAGGAGATGCCCAGATGACCCGATGAGGAGGTGTGAGAGGTTGGCATGGTATCCATGCCAAAAATTAGAATAGCAATTGACTCTATGTTACAACCTATAACAATGGAGACAAGAGACAGTACACTCAGATGTTACTTTAGACATATAGGAGACAAGAGAAAAGCGTATTTGATGTTGTCCATTCCTTTTTTAGCGAAATTTAGCATGTGAATGACAATAGCAAGTATGAATACCACCGGGAAACATTCTCAGGAGAAATGGTACAACTATATCAGAAATGCATATGCAAAATTCCCTGATTACAAGAATTTCATTCAACAATGCAGCATGAACACTGGCTGAGTGCAGCCAAACTGTGAAAGGGCAAATACCCCTCGTCATTGACTCGTGTCTGCTATAGAAAAAATAAATAGAACAACACCAACGGAAATACTCATGTACTATAGTAGTAATGTTTTAGCCATGTAAAATAAATTAGAATTAGATCAAATACCGGCAGCAGATTTCATATCATATGTGGGCACTGTGAAAGCCTGTTTTTCCCCAAGTACTGCATTTGATACAGTTGATGATATAACAGAAGCCAATATGATCATCGCAGTTGTAAAAGGGGGTGAATTTTCAGCACGGAGTGGTCTTAAAACTGTTTCAATCGCAAAGAAAGAGCCAGCTACTGCTGCATTGAAACCTGCAGAACAAAAAATGTTAAACCTAAAGATCCATCAACCAGCTGAGGCAAGATCCAGAGAGGTGCAAAGCCACAATTCACACAGACAAGTACGCACCCATGGATATGCACGTATCAGAAGTGCACTAAAGAAGACTATCCGACTATGTATTTGACACATTGACAAAAATAATAACCAAGTATTTCTCCCTGCAATGATAAACGGCCTCTCTACCTCCCAAGGTAGGTTGAGGTCTGTGTACACACTCCTCCCTAGACCCCACTTGTGGGATTTCACTGGATATGTTGTTGTCGTTGTTGTTGTTGCAAATAATGGCCTGTGGGACCCACACAGAGTCGTATTAGCTAGGAGGAATAGTTTCTACTCCTTTGATATTGAGACCCATATCGAACCTTGCAGCTCAAAAGACTTGTCGGAAATTTGGCTCCAAGGAGACTGCCTATTTTGACGACATCAGTTTCATTTTTTGGGAAAGAGAAAACAGAGAAAAAAAAGTCTTTTGGGAATGAAGAAAGATGGGACAACATGAGAGTGCTCTTCTTAGCGTCACTAGAATATGCATTAAATTCATAATCCATACAAGCTATAACACATGAAAAACCTTCCTTGCAAGAGAAATTCACAAAAGCATCCACTCATAATGGTTTTGAGATTGAACAAACAATGTCTCATCTTTGTCAATGTCTCTAGAATACCTCTGAGAGATATCATCTCAGAAAGTACATACAAACTAAAAAACTTCTAAACATATAATTTGCTAAGGGCCTAATACTCTGCATTACTTTGGAAGTGAATAAGGAATATTTCCTGGTTCAGATACGTCTTAATAAGAAAAAACATACCTGAAGAAATTCCAGCAGCTGCACCAGCTGCAATGAGAGCTATTCTTCTTTCCCGGTTGTTTTCCATCATCATTGAACATCCATAGGCACATGACTTCCCTATATCTACACTAGGGCCTTCAGGACCCAAGGAACAACCAGTGCCCAGAGTTATAGCAGCTTGAGTGGCCTTCACTGTAGGGAAGATTCCAGCAATCAAATCAAATCCTTGTCCCTGAGTAGAGCTAGACTCTGTTATTTGGTCCAATATTCCGACCAGACCATGCAACATGCCAACAATGACTCCACCCAAAACTGGTATTAAAAGTATCCGATGCCAAGTATCAGCTAGCCTTTGCAAACGAAGCCAAGCAGCACCGTCATAAGGAGTACCAGCCCATGCCCACTCGTGTATTACATGTACCTAAACAAATATCCTCGGTGTCATCCAATATACAATAAAAAAATTACAGTTCAAAGACTACTGGTTAACAACATAAGAAATACAGTACAAGTAACTCTCCAAATGCAACACCTTTAATCAACAAAAATGGTCAGAGAAGCTTGCAAGTCACAAAAGCAGACCCTCAATATGCATATTCCCCATACTAAAAAGGAAAGCAAACCACAGGAACTGCCGTTACTCATTAACTGAAGATCTCTACTTTGGAAACACTGAAACCCCAGGAGAGATACACAAACAACTAAATAAGAGGAATAATATAACATGCAGATTTCATAAAGCAACAGCATTTTGCTGTTCCCAATTTCACAATTCACAATTTTCAGATTTTGGTAGTGATAGCAAACCCTAATTTGCTTTAGAAGATAAAATGCATGTACTATTGCACTGAGACGGACTGGAATAGAGTATT
Source organism: Solanum tacnaense (assembly GCA_029582525.1). Lineage (NCBI taxonomy): Eukaryota > Viridiplantae > Streptophyta > Magnoliopsida > Solanales > Solanaceae > Solanum > Solanum tacnaense. The sequence goes on from JAJOOD010004205.1 coordinate 14,408, forward strand.
CGTCGCCACTAATTCAGTTTACGATTAGGTGTAATGAAATCAAGTGATTAACTGACAACATCTATCTGAAGCCAAGTCAACAAAATCTCCACACTAAGCAACTAATAATCAATCACTATTATGTGCAAATTGAGATAGGAAATAGAAATGACACAACTAATTGCCAACATAGGCAAAAAGCAATAAATCTAGCTAAATTCGTCCAGTTATTGAAGCAAAAATAAGCTTTAACGAAAATGCAAGCTATAAGCTGAAACTAACCCCTCGATTAAACCCGGCAACACAAAGGCCAGTAGCAAGGCCAAGGAGACATCCAACAAGCAACATCGCCCATTCCGGCGGAGCACTATCACCTAGAATTTCATCCGCAGTAGATGAAACACCGCGGCGATTAGAAGGCGAAGGCGACGAGGAGTGGTGGTGATCCCTAACCGATGATCGCCGACCAGAAAATCCTCGATCTAACCGCTTCAATAGATCCTTAATGCTTCTTGTATTCGTTCTCCTCGGAGACGACTGGCTCTCCACATCGCCTTCCGACGCCGATGAAGTAGAACGTAACAAAATGTTGTGATCGCCGTACTCCCCTCCCGACATTTCTGACGAATTTTTCACCGGCTTTTCGTCGGAGGATTACCGGCGATTCTACCAGCATGCATTACAAAATTGAGTGTAAATTTAACAACTTTCTTCTCTGTAGGTTAACTTGTCGCCGTCGCTATCGGAGTCGGGTTTTTGACGACTTTGGTCTACTAACGACGGGAAGTGGAGGACAAAGTGCGATTAATCCCCAAAATATCCCTATCATTGACCAACAAAGTTTAATTCTTATATATATGTAGTATTTTTAAATATTTGAATAGTTTTTTACCAATTTTTTGATACTATTATATTTCAATTAAACATAAAATAAAAAAATAAAAAATACAAAGCTAGTACACCATTTTTCAAAAACCATATTTTTAAATTTCTCGCTTATTATGAATTTGATTGTCACACTAAAATTGTTTTTTTTATTGTTTGAAATAGTATAATGCTATTGTCTGGAGATTAACAGTAGCTTCGATTGTTGGAATTTCGTATTGCTATTGATATTAGCTTAGGGACTTCTGAGACTATGAGCTCATAGGAAGTTAGAATAAAATATGGTCAATTGGGAACAATATTTTCAGAATGAGGATTGTACTGATTATAGAGGTTGTGTACATGAACAGATTGATTCAGATTTTTCAAATATCAAATCAAATTTTTGTGTCAGATTTTTAAATTTATAAACCAAATCAAATAAATAAAATTCGGTTTTTTCAATTTTGGAATTTTTCGATAAAGTATTGATACAAACATATAATTAACTTTTGCTTCAAATATTTCTTAGTCCTATCAAAATGCAACTAACTAGGTTGTTTCTTAAGAGAATAACATAAATATGAAATGAGTGATGACACTAAAATATTCAAAAAAAAATAATAATGAAATAACATAAAAAAAATATTGTAAATTAATAAGTCATAATGAAAATGATCATAATTTAAAAATATTAAATCATACTAAAATAAGTCTAATATGTATTAATTGCATGACTAAATATTAAAGAAAAGTTAAAATTAAATTATGTATTTTAATTGTCTAAATAAATGTAAAACTAAAAAATAAATACTCAACATTATTGTCATTTGTCATTCTTAGTATTGAACTGATTTTTTTTGTTAGCACTAGTATTAATTTGATTTTGATTTCAGCTTTATTAGAGTTACTAACATATATGAACTATAACTTTTATTTAACCATTCAAAATTCTAAGTTTTAAACTTGAAATAATACGTTAAAAAATAAAAACTACAAAAAAAAAATATAACAAATATTTAGAAATTATATCAAAGTAAAATTTTTGTTTCAAATGTCGTAGCTAGCTAGGATGCTTTCTTCAATTTCAAGCCGTCCCTTTTTACTTATCGATATAAATATACTTCGTATTCTACTTTAATATATACTAATATTATTGTAATTATTGATCGTACAAAGAGTTGAAAAGAAGACTTTTACCTTCTCCATTTCAAGTGGGTTAGTGCAAAATATTTAAATTTTTTTAATCAATTTTACGAAAATATACTATGTATACAATAATTATATGTTGGACTAATTAAACGCCAATTGCTTCTGGCTATATTATACCTTTTCCTCATCGATCGGCATTCCACAAACTGAGCCCGGCACGGTGCGCACAAATAAATGAAATGGCACGAATCAAATCAATAAGATATTAAAAAGAATCGAATACATACATGCCGTAATTGTAGTTAGAGGTGTCTTCTTTGAATTTAAAAGGTTTATTCTCCTATTTAGCTAGTGTTTGATCATAAATCTATGATTAAACGGGAGCTTAAAATAGTTTAGAAAGTTTTTCCCATAGGCCATGTTTGCTTATACCCTCTTTCTTCACATGGATTATATACTTTGTATGTTAATATTATTGGGCCTAAAAAAATATTCTAGCATATGCTATGCTGGTTGATTTTGATTTTTTTGAATGATGATGTGACAAAAGGAATCTAATTAATTAAGGTGCTGCTTAACAAATCTCTAATCCAGATTTAGTCAGAGAAAGTCTATTGTCTTTTAATCTAATTTTGTTAAGTGAAACCAATTAATGAATTTCATCCTCCATATGAAGATTTTTGGTTTTTAGCTATTCTAAGAAATTCATAGTAAATGAACCAGCAAGCATAGTGTGACATTATATTTATGTCAGAAAGGACTAGATAATATTTGAAGGTGTCAATAATTTTGACTAATAAATGTGCATATGTGGTGAATGATGTATATAATATATACTAGTTCAAAGAAATCCATTTTGTCAAACAAAAAACAAATTAACAAAAATATGCAGGAAAATAATGTCGTGTTTGAGCCAAAATTACTGAATTATATTGAAAGAATACGTCTATATTATGTGCAACAAAATTTTAGTCAGTATGTTACATAATTATTATATTAAATATTTATACATTTATATTGATGGGCGGTGACGTTACAAACTATTATGGTTAATTATAATTAAACAAGTAAAAGTTATTTAAGTTAGCTGACTAAAAATATTAAAATCACACGATGTAGGGTCACAGTCATTTTCAATTTAGGTAAACATATACGACTAATTGTGATTTGCTTTGTAATGGTATTGAAGGAATTAATTAATGGCTTTAAAATTAATTTACATTTTACACTAATAGGCTGCTACTATACTATTTTTTGGCCCAGCAATAAACGTGGGGTGTGGGACTATGATTTGGAAGTTACATGATAAATCATTACACAATACGGGTGGAGCTAGCGCTTTGATTATGATTTTTTATCAAACTTAATAATTTTGATTAAAATTTCATATTTGTATATAATTATAAAAAACTATTGAATAATTTTAAAAAGGATTATTAATTTAAAATTAAATAACTTAAATTAACTAATACTCCAAACTCATAAACTTTAAAATTTGACTCTGCTTATAATAATACATTGTTCATATCTGGTAAATAATAAAAGGTTAACAAATACATGATATATGTATATCATTTTATTTTTACTATATTAAATTATTTAATTGTGATAAATAGGAATTTTTTTAAAATATCCAAATTTGAATATCTACTTACCTATTAGGGGCGATCGAGTGATAATTACTACTCCTTCTAATCCTACTATACTTTAAAAAAAAAGTTTATTTTTATTTTATCAAGAAATGAATGTTCATTTTAATTACTACTAAGTAAACAAAATCTCTTGGGTAGGAACATGCCACGTATGTTACTTGAATCATAGAGTAAAATATAGATATTTAGATTTTTCAATGTTTATAATGTCTGGTATTAAGGATACTAGTTCAACTATATCGAGTAATTAATTTGGACCGCAACTGGACCATGATATAAATTAAACTGATACACATTTAACTTTATTTTCTAAATTTTACAAATTAAAACGAAATGATATCAGCCACACTAACTTTATGGTAAATTTTGAAGGAAAACATTAACTATATATACTATGCAACAAACAGGAGGCGGTTGTGGGTTCGGTTCGATCGAGTATGTGAACGTGATATTTTATTTCTAATTGAATCGATAAATCGATTTTGGGGTGGGGAAGCACTAAAGTTAGAAGTAAAATAATAAAATTTGACAAATAAATGAGAATGTTGCACTTGTCCATCATTAATTACGTGAGTGTTTATAAAGAATCTTAACTATTTTATGTTGCCTAAAGTTATGGATTAGATATTTAAATTCTTTCGCATACTATTGGAGCTAAAATACTATTGAGCCTATTTTAATTTGATGGACTTATTTGCACAACTCTTTATATTCGGTGTGTAATTATTATTCTCGATTTCTATCTAGCTATGATAAATGTAAAGAATCCCACATTGGTGATGGAAGGAATTTTAAGTTTCTTTATATAAATTTGGATAAACCTTTTTTCTTTAAGATATTTTTTGTGTTGGTTGATGAATTAGCCGTAAGGTTCATTTAGCATGATATTATAGTCAAGCCTCTCCGATATTGACTCTCAAATAGATGAATAGAAAGAATCTCATATCATGACTTTTTTATACA
>JAJOOD010004206.1:0-35015 GCA_029582525.1 Solanum tacnaense
ATGCATAGATAGACAAGAAGTGAACACCTCCACCATAAGTGGATCAAACCACACAACATCAATTCTCATACTATAGACTAGAAGTTAGGTCAACTTACTAATTCTCCAAGCCATGATCACCATGGATCAATCCTCAACAATTCATAATCAATTGACATAGATAGTAATAGGAATCAATAATTTAATTCAATAACATAAACATAGTCCAAGTACAATTCCATAAACAAAGGGATCAACCCATAACTTTTCCCATAAGGCCATAATCCTCAACTCATCAATATACAAACAATTCAACATGAATATGTATAGATAATCATAGAAAACATGAATACAATCTAATCTAAACATAATTTCACCAATAGAGATCATATTCACAAAGACCCACATCGTAGGCCAATTTTCGAGAATTTGGGGATAATGGGTTCTTTAAAAATTCCTTTGAAAATTATATTAAAAACCTTAATTCCACATTAATTCATCAATAGAATGATTTAGAAAATTGTTTGACAAGGAACCCATGTTTAGATTGAAAATTAGGAATTTTGGTCTTTGAATCACTTTCGAAAATCTTTGATAGAATTCCTTGAATGAGAGGTTATTCAGGAATCAAGAGTCACCATACCTTAATTATTGAAGACCCGTGAAATTGAAGAAGAAATCAGTTGAAAACCCAACTTCTAGCTTGAGCTTCATCAAGGTCTTCAATGGAGTTTTTGAGAGAATCTATTTTGAGAGGGAGGGGTCAATTTGAAGAATGGGGTCTAATTTTAGGTTTTGGGGTTTTAACCAACTTAAAATACCCTAAAATAGGTATAATAACCGTTTATAATAATTCCCCAAAGTACCCAAACTAACCCTCACTTAGTTCGACCTTTTTAAACAAGTCAAACTTGAGTTTTATTTTCGCAGATTTTGTCGGGAAACAGGTTTATGACGACGCGGAGGTGTTCCCACAAGTTTTCTGGAAATTAAATTCGAGATAGTAGAGTCCGTGACATGTCTGCGACACGGACCAAACATTTGGCCCTTGGTGGAGCTAGTCCGCGACGCGGACATACTCCCTCCAAGCACAACTTCAAGCTGCCTTGGCAGCTTGCTTGGCCAAGGTTGGGGTCCTCCTCGGGGACCCCTAAGGTGTCCCATGGGGAGTCGTATCAAAACGTTTAGACCCTAAAAATATTTATTAAGACACTAGGGTCACCTCCACTGATTTTAGACTCCAAACAACACGTAAAACATGAACAACATACTAGAACACACCAACACGTAAAAGACTAGTTTCCGAACGTCTTGGTCGTCCCTTAATGTTTGACTTCCAAATTCTTTAAAACTGACTGAAAAGGCTATTCTTCATTATTCTGACAAGTTATTAATGCGTAAAACCCATGTGAGGCTCTACTTTATCCTACTTTATTTTGAGGGTCGTTACAATAGGGGGCTGAGAAGATGTCTCCCTATGGGTCTCACAATGGGATACCTCCACCTGTGGTACCTTGTCGGTACCCTCGCTTGCAGTTGTATCTAGCCCCTGGCTAGTTGTGGTCTGTCTAGTGTCAGTCATATCTATCTGCATAGAAGTATCAAATATAAGACATAAACCTCAACCTTTATGACACCGCTCTATAGCACGAGGTGAGCAAAAGAAGGATAGTTATTCTAACATGCTCGGTAGCTTCTTGCTTATCGGATGTGGTGCACAACACATTTATAACCAAGACTCTACTAGACATGGCTTGCAGACTCCATAGGATACGACGTTGCTCTGATACCAAGTTTGTCACGCCCCAAACTCGAAGGGCGCAACTGGCTCCTAATGCCAAAACTCAGGCCGAGCTGACCCTGCTGAACCATTTGCTACTAGAGCATGGCAGCCACTCATAATCAAGCAAACAAACAGTTATATCTCGGCCTATATTCCCCTATAGGTAGTCCCCCTATCCCTGTAGGCAGCCACATATCCCTCTTAGGCATTAATATAGCCTCGTAGGCAGCACACAGCTCTCTTAGGCATCAACATAGCTTATAGACAACTCATAGCCCTCTTAGGCAACAACATGGCCCTGTAAGAAGCACATAGCCTTCTTAGGCGTCAATATAGCCCTGTAGGCAACTCATAGCCCTTCTAGACATGAATATAGCCCCGTAGGAAACTCATAGCCCTTTTAGGCATTCATATAACCCTGTAGGCAGAACATAACCCTTCTAAGCTTTCTCTCTGGTTTGGAACTGAAATGGAATGTTTTCATGGCTTAAAACGTTAAATAAGCCGACATACCATATTTTTGACCCGATCCGGATCCGACCCAGATTCTGCCCCGGCAGTCCCTAGTAAAACCCTCATAACTTTTTGCTCTGATGTCGGTTTGATACGGGGTTTTGTGCGTTACAAACTAGACTCGTAGACCTTTGATTTAATGGGTGATATGCCTTCTAAATCTTTATATTTTGGGATAAAATATCCAAGACATTTGACCCAAATTTTCGACAAATCTTTAAAAAGGAACTTACGATAACTTTCGCCAACTTTTATTTTGCCACTTACTTAACTTCAAAACTTGAGATACAACCATTGAACAGTTAAAATATGACATACCACATTATTTTTAATTTATTACTCACCCTCCTTGTCTTTCCACGAAGATACGAGTTAATTTAGACGTTTTGGAAAGTCGGGGTGTTACAGTTTTCACCTAGGGAAACATCACCGATCTTGTAACCAGACTATGTCACAAGACATAGCAAGAGTAGTATCTGTAAAAAAACACACGTACTGGTAGGCATCATTGTCAACCCGACGCCCACCGCATAATATAGGAATTCAACTAATAAGAACATGCGATAACACCCCTCGCTTCTGCACCTTTACACTCTCTCGAAATACCTCCAATTCCCACTAGCACTCCAACTACTAACCACTTTACCCAACAACCTAGTTACTAGGTTCTTGATCATAACCTAACCATTCTAACACATAGAAAATTCCCCAACTGCAACTACCACCAACCCAACTAACAATGCTTTCGTCGCACCCTTACTACCCTTCATAATTCCTAGACTTGGCCACAGAATACCTCATGTCAAGCTTTCTACTAACCACAACTCCTTATCTTCCAAAGTGAATTCCACCTAAGTAATTACGTTATGAACACTATTCCCACTCCTTGTCACTACTACACACAACACCTTTTTACCCGGTTACTAACAATTCTTGCAACCTTTACTACCCCCTTACCGTACCACGCTCTGATTTGGGCGTTTCCCTTCCGGATCACCCAACATCAAGGTACATACCATGTTACTCAGCATATAATACCCATCAAGCATAAGACTTCATAACTATAAAACTACTCCGGTAAATACAACATCAATTATCACATATATATATCGCACATATACAATAATCTCACTTTTACGAACAACGAACAACTTCACATTCCTCAAATTATCACAATTATATCACGTCATTGGTCCTCTCATGGAACCCATACCCATACTGTTAGCATACTGGAAAGTGGTACCCGATCCAAATATTATATTGGAACGTGACAATCGATCCCAATTAGTTATGCCGGAACATGGCAACCGATCCTAATTAGTTATGCCGGAATGTGGCAACCGATCCATTCAACACAATCACAAACACAAGTACATTCTCAATAATCATACAATCAAGAAGTGATTCATGTCATTTGGTTCTTCGTTCATACTTATTTACAACTGGTGTGATCAATAGTGCAACCTTCGCACATACACATACATTATAACAAAGCAATAACAAGACTGCATTCACACGAACATGGAATCACACCCATCACCTATGAACTACTCATCCATGAATATCTTATGAGCATCAATTCCACCATACCTAAGCCTAGTTCATTATGTAGGGCTTTTTTATTGGGTTTAATCACATTTTATTCTGTGCACAAGGGCCTACGCATAAAACCTACCGTTGATTGCAGATATTTAGCGGTGAACACAGATTTACAATTATTCAATTCATAAAACCTACCCTACCTGGGCGCCAAGCAGCTACACGGAGGAATTGGCTTCAATTCTTGTTTCCGGAATACGCGACGGTGATCTTGGCCGGAAATCCGCAACCCATCGCCATCCTTACGCTAGAAATCTTCTTATCTTTCCTTCTCGAGCTTAGAGCAGCTTTTCTGGGGTTTCTAGGCTATTTTACGACATAATTACGTATTTTAGGAAGAAGGGAGAAATAAGGATTCACGTTATTTACATTCTATCTCGCCTAACCTGCTCTGGCGCCAACTTACCTCGCCCTGGCGGTGGTGCCCTGGCGGTGGCGCCGCAGCGGCACCTGGCCCATCCTGGCGGGACAATGGCCCAGAGTTTTCCCAATATTTTGCTTTTCCTAATTAACGACGGTTCATGTCATTACAATAGATACCAATTTACCCCTCGTTCATCCCCGAACGACTATTCACGAAAATCACGCGCTTTATATTTGGGTCACTCCCAACTACCGAATTGACCCATCAAGGAAACCACGAAGAATTGTGACCTTTTCGTTAATTGACACATGAAAAAGTACTATACTTCAAAACTAGAATGAACTCTGAGGCAACACCCGAAGATCAAACACCTTCAATATTATACATCCTGGCCCGCAAGGGCGGCAACCCTCCCGTTGAGGCAGAGCCGCTGTGGCGAGGATCCTCGCGCTGTATCGGCAGATCAGAAATAGTAAAGGGTAAAAATGGGGAATGGTTTCCTCATTCTCCCATTTTTCAAACTCAAACCACCCAAAACTCTCTCGAATCACTTCGCTCCGAACGTCAAAACTTAGGTATTTTTTGCATTCCTTACACTTCTTACTTCATTGTTCAATTAACAACGATTGTATGCCGATTAATTGATCGAATTGGAACGGTTTTTGGGTAGTTATTCAGAATGAAAATAGGTTGTTAGTTTTGATAAATAATCTTAGCATGGTCATTTCCCTTACGTCCCCAACGTCTTCACAAAGTCCTGGGCGTAAGGATTTCCTGAAAACACGGTCGAATCGGTACGAAAATGGATGAGGGAAGTTTAAGGGTCTCTTTGCTTAAACCTCAAATTTGGGCACTGTTTAGGGGTTATTTTGTTTAAATAATTGCATATTTAGGTTCTAGGGTAGTTGATATACTCTGATCTGCTGGAATTCTATCGAAATAGAGGTTTTGGGACGAGGAGACGCCATGCCTGTGTCTGTTGTTCGTCCCAGATGAAGGCATCTCTGGTGGCCTTCATCCCGCCATGGCAGTCTTCATAATCCCTCCAAGGCGGGATTATCGTCGTTGTGGTGGGATGCGCCAGGCAGTGGCCTCACCCCTTAACATAAAATTTTTCTCTCTTTCTATTTTAGCCTCATTCAACTATCCTATTGTGTTCTAACTTATATTCAACTTATTGCAGGCTTTCTAGATGGCAGGACAAAATGACGAACACTTACCTTTCATCTGTTTTCCCGATGCCGCAAGTCGGGAAAGGCATCATGATCACCGTAACACGGGGTTCTGTTGCGAGAGGGGTTTCATGCTGCACAAGTTAGAGGAGAAGGAGCCTGCCTTGTATGCTCGTCTGGTAGAGTTCGGGTGGGTTCCGCTGACTGAGGCTCCCCCAGATGCACGCTCCACTTAGGTGTGGGAGTTCTATGCTATCCTCTCTACCGTCCGCTGGGATGTCTCTTACCCTGTCATCCGAGTTTGGGGAGTTGACATTCCCTTGAATGCCACCGCCATAAATGAAGTACTAGAGTTACCTGAGGTCTTGAATGATGATTATGAGACCAAGTTGAGGGAGATGGACCTGGAGTGGCTGAGGGACACTGTAACACCCCGACTTTTCAAAACGTCTAAACTAATTCGTATCTTCGTGGAAAGACAAGGATGGTGGGTAATAAATTAAGAATAATGTCGTATGTCATATTTTAAGTGTTCAACGGTTGTATCTCAAGTTTTGAAGTTAGGTAAGTGGCGAAATAAAAGTTGGCGAAGTTGTCGTAAGTTCCTTTTTAAAGATTTCTCTGAAATTTGGGTCAAATGTATTGGAGGTTTTATCCCAATCTATAAAGGTTTATGTGTCCCACAACCCATTAAATTGAAGGTCTATGAGTCTAGTTTCCAACGCATCAAACGGTTTGTTCATACGACTTCAAAATAGAGAGATATTTGCGTTTTCGCGAGACTGCGCAAGCAGGCACGTGAGGTGGGTCCCCTAAGTTGGTGGAAGCTAATAAGATAGCATCTTCTTCATTTTTCTTCATTCCAATTCGTATGAAACCCACGAAAATCAGAGAATTACTCCTCAAATCATCCTTGTGTGTTCATGATCTCTTCTTAGCTCTTTATAAAAAATTTCCCTACGTTGCAAGCTCGTCGTTTTGGTATAATTTTCACGGTGAATTGAGCGGTGTAGCTCCGTGGAGGTTGTGGCAGCAGGTTTTTTCTCAGTGGATTGATTTTATTCAAGTGTTTTAGGCATGTAAAGAAAGGTAGGAATCACCTTTTATCAGTTTACGGATACCTTAGGTCTTGGATAGCAATTTACGATAGGAATCCGTATCGATTGTCGAATTGTCGTAGTAATTTTTATCCTTAATTACTGATTGATTTTACCTTTTTCTTTAGTGTTGTAGTGGTGTGGACAGAGGTATTTTCAGCATAAATTATAAAGGAAAAGGTATGTTAAGGCTATTCCCTTCGTTCGACCTGTTTCCGTAGAGCTTGGGAGTGATATAACAGGGTAGTTAATGTTGGTGATTTTGTAGATGTAATTGTGAGTGGTTGGTTGATTGAGTGGTTATAACCCCTCATTTTAGGGACTCATAATCTGTTAAGAATGACCCTAAGTTAGGAACTACTTGGAGACTATTCAGATATATTCTTTATAGCTAAATTGCTTGCCTTCAGCCTATTCAATTGTTTGTTATCGCCCTTGGGACAATTGTGGTTAACTGTTGAGCTATGAACTACCTATGGGGGCTATGATGTTGTCTAATAGGACTATGTTATTTCCAAAGAGGGCTATGTGTTTCCCACGGGGCTATATTGATGCCAAAGAGTGTTATGTAATGCCTACGGGGCTATTTTGATGCCAAAGAGGGCTATGTGTTGCCTACAGGGCTATGTTGATGCAAAAGAGGGCTATGTGCAGCACACAAAGCTATGATGTTGCCTAAGAGGGCTATACGCTGCCTACGGGGATATATCATTGCCAAAAAGGGCTACGTGACTTCGTACAAAGATAAGGGGCTACCAATAAGGGTATGTAGATTAATTTGACACCTTTTGGGCTTATGGGGGCCTAGGTAGGTGGTATGTTGTTTGTACCTTCCGAGCTTATGGGGGCTTGGTTAGGTTGTTGTTTGATCATTTTTGTATTTTTAGATTCAGTAGTGGGTTAGCATGCTTATCTAAATTTTGATTTCCTTACCTGATTGCTTTGAGTATAGTATGATACTTGCTCATTTAATCTATAGCCTTTCATACTCTGTAAATTATTTTATACTGACGCCCCATTGCTTGGGGCGCTACATTCATGCATACAGGTCCCGACAGACGACCCGGTAGACCTCCTCATCAACATGATTGACTTTTATCTGGTTGGCTAGCCCCTTTCCTCTGGAGCTGCCATAGTTGGGAGGTTTGTTAGCTTTTGTTGTATGTATTTTTATGGGTAGGCTGGGGCCCTGTCCTAGAAATCTTTACTACTCTTAGAGGCTTGCAGACTAGTGTGTGGGGTCTATAGCTACGTTATGACCATACTGGCCTAGTTTGTTGGTTTGCTGAAGCTTGTTAGTTGTTTGATGTATTATCTTGATAAATACCTGCTTTTAGTTTTGGTATAGAGATCATGGTGGCCTCGACGGCTCAATCAGGACTTCTGTGCTAGTTGGCTATTTCTTTATATGAACTCTTGGGAGTAGTTGTTTCTTTTATGGATCTGTTTATAGGGGCCTTGCCGGCCGAGGGCTTAATTTTAAGCTGAGATATACTTGTTTGTTTTGTTGATTGTGTGTGGCTGCCATGCGCTAGCAGCAAATGGTTCAGTAGGGTCGGCTTGAGCCTGAGTTTTGGCATTAGGGGCCAATTGCGCCCCTTGAATCTGGGGCGTCACAGAAACGCTGGTAGAGCCAACGCGTCGGGATCAGGTTTACTGGGTTACTGCAGAGGGTATCACTAGCACAGATTGGTCACCTGATGCTAAGAGGTGGCTGCACTTGGTTACTAGGAGGATCCGCCTGTCGGGAAACCGTACTGACGTGACCTTTCCCGGGGTATTGGTGGTGGCATGTGCCATACAGGGCATACAGCTGAACGTGGGGGCACAAATCATCTCAGAGTGGAATATGTTCTATAGTGGTAACAAGAAGGCGTTCTTCCTCTCTGGTCTCATCACGGCTCTGTGCATGCGGGCGAAAGTGCCACTATTTGATGCTGACGAGGTACTTCCTATGGATCCCCCTTTTACCCTCTTTTGGTTAGGTCAAGTCCACTTTTAGGGGCAAAAGGAGGAGGACAAGCAAGGCTAGCAGCAGTAAGGCGGCCGTGGATTCAGACTACGAGGACACACTCTCAGGTGCACGGGTCAAAGTGGTTCTGGAGACTATCCGGAAGAAAATGGGGAGCGCCTATGCTAACCTCACTCTGGTTCCCCCACCACTGCCCTAGAGGTCGAGATGCTTCGTCGCCAACTGCGCCAGGAGAGGAGGAAGGGTCTGGACAGGGATCTCCTGATGATTCAGATGTGGAAGACTATCAAGGCCATCTTGACTTGCGTTGCCCCTGTCAAGGAGATTCCTCAATTAGATCCAAAAGACTATACATAGTTCGTGATGTTGAATGAGGATTGGGCTGGCGTGATACCTCCAGAGGACCTCAACTCTGACATTGACACCACCCAGTCCGAGAGTCCCTGATTGGTTTCCCTTTTGCCCCTCTTGGGCTTGTAAAGTTTAGGACAACTCTATTTTTATCTTTCGGGTTACTAAGTTTTTGTAGCACATAGAGGCTTGTTTTTGCTATTCTATATAGCTACTAATTAATTACTAGGTTTTATAATCTCTTCTCAATTTGCTGAACACTGAAAAGATTGTAGAGATTTGTTCAGGTCCCATTTGGGGTTGGAAAATTGTTTAGGGAAAACAAGGGAGGCAGGGCTGGGATTCTGCCTCGCATTGTCCCGCTTTGGCGGGAACAATCCCGCCCTAGCGGCCTCGCTATGGCGGGATTAATCCCGCCCAGTGGCTCCAACAAGACCAGAACCCAGGCCAAAAATTTATGGGTTCCTTTTTCATTCTTCTACGTTTTTCCCAAGGTTCCCACTTTACCATTCAATCAAAATTCTAAATTTTCCAAGCTATGATACATGATACACGAACCAGCTCGTTCTAAACAACCCAGTATCACCACCCACATATTACCAGGATACACCAAGACATTCACACGATTACTAGTTGGTTGCAACGCGCGTCCAAATTTTGTCTCACGAATCACTCGTAGACTATTTAGATCTTCGCATTAACTTAGTTATAAAATCTTACTTCAACGGGTTCATGATATTCAATTAATTACACTTGCATACTTTTAACAATTCAGTTAGTAATTTACTCATATCAAATCCAGGCACACAACACTGTGTCCTTAGTCATGTCACACGCATCAACCATTATACATTCACATCATCAGTAAAATCAAACACCCAAAGAATAGTTCCACATACACAGTTCTTCCACTCAACAAGGAGCACACATTCACAGTTAATTCAAACAACAAAAAGTACACAATCACAGTTATACCACGCATCACAACAAATTCACTTATTGGTTAGCTCGTCCCATAGATGGCCATTATTGGGCATCTATGTCTTATACAGCTCCTAAGGCCAGATACCAATTGGAACCTTCTCAGTTCCAATTAACCTTGCTTGTGTCCCTTCAGTCGTAATCACGACGTCTAGTTCACTTCGTTGAGATACCAATTGAAATCAAGAGATACCAATTGGGCTCAACTTACACCACAAGCGACACTCGCACGAAGGGAGAGAAAAGATGAGACAACTTCCTAGAATGCTTCATAGCTTCCTGAAGATTAAGTGTGGACGTCAACACACCAATCCGCAGGAGTCTATTCCACATTTTGCTCTAGTACTAGGAGATCGGTAACCTAGGCTCTGATACCAATTTGTCACGACCCAACCCACCGAGCCGTGCGGGGACCCAATCTAACACCTAAGTAGGAGAACCCTCATACACCAAAAGTCAACCATGCGGAAATTTTACGAAAGACGAATTTAATTGAGAAACATAAATCCTTATGAATAAAATCTCTTTAAATAATTACTAATTAAAATTTGTAAAGTAATTCACCCCCAAGAATCTAGTCTAAACAGGTACAAGAGTTAAAAAGAGTACAATTTGGATAATACAATAAATGACACAACTCCCATCATGCGGAAAGAAAAGTAGAAGCTGTTGGGGATTTCTACGTCTTCACCTAAGGAAACATCACTGATACTGTAACCAGACTATGTCAAAAGACATAGCAAGAGTAGTATCATTACAAAACACACGTACTGGTAGGCATCTTCAGTCAACCCGACGCCCACCGCATAATATAAGAATTCAACTTATAAGGACATGCGATAACACCCCTCGCTTCTCCAGCTTTACTCTCTCTCGAAATACCTCCAATTCCCACTAGCACTCCAACTACTAACCACTTTACTCAACAACCTACTTACTAGTTTCTTGATCATAGCCTAACCATTCTAACACATAGAGAAATCCCCAATTACAACTACCACCATCCCAACTAACCTTTCTTTCGTCGTACCCTTACTACCCTTCACAATTCCCAGACTTGGCCACATAATACCTCACGTCAAGCTTTCTACTAACCACAACTCCTTATCTTCCAAAGTGAATTCCACCTAAGTAATTACGTCACGAACACTATTCCCACTCCTTGTCACTACTACACACGACACCTTTTTACCCGGTTACTAACAATTCTTGCAACCTTCACTACCCCCTTACCGTACCACGCTCTGATTTGGGTGTTTCCCTTCCGGATCACCCAACATCAAGGTACATACCACGTTACTGAGCATATAATACCCATCAATCATAAGACTTCATAACTATAAAACTACTCCGGTAAATACAACATCAATTATCACATGCATATATCGAACATATACAATAATCTCACTTTTACGAACAACGAACAACTTCACATTCCTCAAATTATCATAATTATATCACGCCATTGGTCCTCTCATGGAACCCATACCCAAACTGTTAGCATACCGGAACTTGGTACCCGATCCAAATATTATGCCAAAATGTGGCAACCGATCCCAATTAGTTATGTCAAAACGTGGCAACTGATCCCAATTAGTTATGCCGGAACGTGGCAATCGATTCCAAATAATTATGTCGGAACGTGGCAACCGATCCATTCAACACACCACAATTACAAACACAAGTATATTATCAATAATCATACAATCAAGAAGTGATTCATGGCATTTAGTTCTTCATTCATACTTATTTACAACTGGTGTGATCAATAGCGCAACCTTCGCACATACACATACATTATAACAAAGCAATAACAAAACTGTATTCACACGAACATGGAATAACACCCATCACCTACGAACTACTCATACACGAATATCTTATGAGCATCAATTCCACCATACCTAACCCTAGTTCATCATCTAGGGTTTCTTTCTAGGATTTTATCACCTTTTATTCGGTGCACGAGGGCCTACACATAAATCCTACCGTTGATTGCATATATTTAGCAGTGAACACAGATTTACAACTACTCAATTCATGAAACCTAGCCTACCTTAGTGCCAAGCAGTGGCACGGAGTAATTGGCCTCAATTCTTGTTTTCGAAATACGCGACGGTGATCTTGGCCGGAAATCCGCAACCCATCGTCATCCTTGCGCTAGAAATCTTCTTCTCCTTCCTTCTCTAGCTTAGAGCAACTTTTTTGGGGTTTCTAGGATGTTTTATGATGTAATTACGTATTTTAGGAAGGGAGAAATAAGGATTCGCGTTATTTACATTCTATCTCGGCTAACCTGCTCTGGCGCCAACTTACCCCGCCCTGACGGCGGCGCCCCAGCGGTACCTGGCCCTCCTTGGCGGGATAGTGGCCCAGAATTTTCCCGAAATTTTGGTTTTCCTAATTAACGATGGTTCAGGTCGTTATACGTTATGAGCTTTTTCCACTTCTCTTAATAATATAAGAAAAATATAGATACAATATATATATATATATATAATTCTACACTAACAAATTA
This sequence comes from Solanum tacnaense, assembly GCA_029582525.1. Lineage (NCBI taxonomy): Eukaryota > Viridiplantae > Streptophyta > Magnoliopsida > Solanales > Solanaceae > Solanum > Solanum tacnaense. The sequence goes on from JAJOOD010004206.1 coordinate 12,330, forward strand.
TATTACATAAACTTAAATAATAAAAGAAATCTTTATATCTCAATTGAAATTTAAAATAACTACATTAATTCTAAACTAACAAAATATATTGCATAATTTATTTATTTATAACATTCTTCTCCACTTAGAATTTCAAAATTAAATATATTTTTTACTGTCAGTTTAAATTATTTGTTTTCTAAAAGTATCTGCATTTTGTTTTATCCTCATTTTATATTATTTCTTGTTATTTTTTATTCATGAACGATTATAATTTAATTTTTGAATTATATGCAGCCAATTTTAATTTAAAATAACTACATCAATTCTAAACTAAGAAACTATATTATATAATTTATTTATTTATAAATTTCTTCTCAACTTAGAATTCAAAATTTAATTTTTTTATTATAAGTTTAATATTTTTTGTTAATACATCTGCATTTATTTTTATTTTATCCCCTTTTATATTTTTTTTCTCGTAATTTCATTTATGAACGATCTAACTTAATTTTTCATCCTATGCAACAAATTAAAATTAATAATTATCATATCCCATTACTCTCATTAATTTATGCTATGATTGATTTAAGGGTCTATCAAAAATAATTCAGTTCGGCTTTTTCTTTATAGACCCACTTTAAAAAATTACACTGAGTATGTTCTTATTTATACTAATTAACACTATTTTTTGAGATATGTTTTCTTACAAAATTCTTGCTTTAATAAAGTATAACAAAAAACAATTGAATTAATACAATTTAATACATTTTGACATTTTTTACTACCTACAGGCTAAAACACCCAAATCATAAGGAAAGAATTATTTTTAATATTTTCTTCGTATACTTGTTCTTTACATTGTCTTCCCAACATCTCCCTATTACCTTTTTTACATTACTCATATAAGTCCAAATAGCCATAAATAATGATCATAGACAACGTTTCGAAGTGTAAACAATCTTATAATGGGAACTTGAGAAGTGTCATTAACTCTTCATCATAATTGAAATGATAATATACTATCTTATAAGAGGGAATTACAACAAAAGGTAATAAAAACCAAAACATATATGTAATGACAAATAATTCATAACACAGAACTTCAAACGATTCGTAAATTTCATACACACAGATATAAAGCACGTATACATGATTGACATGGAAAAAAATGTTGTGCTTCTTTTGCAGTTTGCATCCAAGGAAACTAAAACTTGCATACACGAGACCGCATATTCATTTCTTAAGTGTTGTTTTCATCCTAAACTACATCCACAACATCTATTAAATGTACCATCCTATAATTGGTGTTAATAAAAGGGAAAAAAGATAAATATACCCCGAACTATCGTAAATGGTATGCAGATACCCTCCGTCATACTTTTGGGACATTGGTGCCCCTGCCGTCTAAAATCTAGAGCATATATGCCCTTCACTCTAACGGAAGACTAAATAGGGACACGTGGCATAATCTTATCCGTCGATAAATATCGGATCGGTGGATAAGATTATGACACGTGTATGTCCATTAGTATAAAGGGTATATATGCTCTAGTTTTTGGACGGCAGGGGCACCAATGTCTCAAAAGTATGACGGAGGGTATTTGCATACCATTTACGATAGTTCGGGGGTATATTTATCCTTTTTCCCTTAATAAAATATCAAACAGATATGCTACTTTATATTAGATGTAAAAAAAAATTATGTTGTTTTTGATGATGTTACAACTAAAAAATTGTCACCTTCTCCTAATGCAACCATTCAAAACAATCAAGTCTCTTTAGTTGTAATGTAATCAATGATAAACGCTTACCACTTTTGTAACTGTGCTTGATACATGAAACAACCTCTTTGCATCATCATATTCCCATACAATCAGAGATCTGTTTCAACAATTCAGAAACTTGGCATAAGTGTGAAATGAATTATGAAGTAAGTGGTTTTATGGTTTAGATTACAGTTGACACAATTTAAGGGTTGTGTATATCTTCAAACGTGGAAGGAAGTTGTTAACAGTTAAATCTTATCTTAATAGCAATTTATTTTTAAAACTGGTCTAACATTAATTTTAAAAAGGGTTTCCATTAAAGCAGTAGATTTTAGGTGAATTTTAGGAGAAGTAAAATTTTGAATAATATTATTTTTTTATATTATGTATTTAAAATAATTTATTTTTAAAACTGTTCTAACTTATTTCTGGTTTATCTTTCCAAAATCATAATTTATTACTAGTATGCGTGCCCGCGCGTTGCACGGATTATTTAAAATGTAATAATTTTATGATTAAAAATAACTAATAAAATGTGTAATGCACTTAATAATATATTTAATTTATTATAATAACAATATAATAATACAAATCATTAACTTGTGTATTTGAGCAATATTAAATTTACATTATTAGTACACAATTTAATTTATTGTAATAAAATATAATATAATATTTTATATATATCTATATATATATATAGTTTATTCTTTTTTGAATAAAAAAATTATGTTAATTTATCAATTCTAACCTCCATATGAAATATTTGATATCATAAGACTAAATAACATGTTGAAACATTCTATATATATTTTTTATTCAAAATTAAAAGATTCAAAATATTATTTTAATGTATTAATTTGTGTAAAGTATAATAGAAAATTGATATAAAGGTAAAAATAATCTTAATTAGTACAACCGCTATATTAGATTTAATCAATGTATGTAGAGATATATTAAATTTTAATTTGAATTGTATCAGAAAACATATGGATATGAAGGAGAGGTTGCTTATTTGAATTTTATCCAATAAAGCATACTATGTGTAATTATAGTTATCTTTGAATTCAAATTTAAAAAGTTAAAAATTTAAAACTTATCATTTATTTTTAAATCACAATTTTCAGCTTAATTTGATGTTGTTATATATATTGTGAATAGTCTTAAATTTGCTAAATGACTTATAATAGTGATATTGTTCAAGATAGAATTCAACGCTAGCTAGATATAGATAAATATTATTTTTCTTAAATTCAAAAGTTTAAATTTTATTTCTCATAAAATTATTTTTCAATTTTGAAATTTGATTGTCCTTTAAAAGTAATATTATGAAAACATAACTTAATGTCTTCTATGTTTATGATAGTACTGATAGAGACAATCTCTCATTTATCTTGTGCCAACTGTAAAAATAAATAAATAATAATAATAATAATAATAAACTTAGAAGTCATTAAATTATGTTTATAAAAACATTATACTTGGATTATTATTATTATATCATTATCATCATCATCATCATCATCAGCATCATCATCATCATCATCATCAGTTCTGTTTTTTTAGATAATATGTTATATTTTATTAAAAAATATTTATTTTAAAATGCAAAAAAAAATCTGAAATAAATCTTAAAATATTAAATAATATTTAAATGATAAATTTTAATAGAAATTTCCATACGTGGGGTTTTTAAACTAAATAATTTTAATTTAAAAGTTCTTCAATATGTTTAGAAGTAGGAGTGTAATGGGAAGTTTTAAAACTCCTTGTTATAAACCTTATGAACAAAAGAACAATATAAAGAGGAAGACAAGAAGAACAATATAAGATAACTTTCTTTTTTTCTTTCTTTCTTTTCAAGTGTATCCAACATTATTCTCAACACCACTATTTATAGGATTACATTGAGAAATACCAAAGGGTGTCATAAACATTACATTAAACCTTGAGAATTACTACCCATTAAGGAGGAAATAAACTTAAGAGTTATGGTCATCCAATTAACCATATTATCAACAACATTACTACCAATAAAGGATGAAATTAACCTAGGAGTTATGGTCATCCATTTGACCACATTATCAACAACATTACTACTCATAAAGGAGGGAAATTAACCAAGGAGTTATGGTCATCCATTTAACCACCAAAATGATTTACAACACTCCCCCTTGGATGACCATTGATAAATAATGTCTCGTTAAAACCTTACTAAGAAAAAACCCTGTGGGAAAAATAATCTTAGTGAAGGACAAAAGAGTACACATATCTTGTAATACGCTTTGTTTGTTGCCTCGTTAAAAACCTTGCCAGGAAAACCCATTAGGATAAAACCTAGGCCAAGCGAAAAAGAGTGCAGCGCGTAGATTACTCCCCCTGTTGCAAACATCATTTAATTTCTTGGAGACGACGCATTCCAATCTTGAATACCAACTTTTCAAATGTTGAGGTTGATAATGCTTTAATGAACAGATCTGCTAAATTATCAACTGAGCGAAATTGTTGAACATTTATTTCACCTTTCTTCTCAAGATCATGAGTGAATTTTTTTTTTGGTGAAATGTGTTTTGTTCTATCTCCTTTAATATATCCTCCCTTCAGCTAAGCTATACATGCAACATTGTTTTGGTACAATGTAGTTGGAATATCTTTTTCCATTAGAAAACCAAACATTTCTTGAATATATTGAGGCATTGATCTCAACCAAACACATTCCTGACTTGCTTCATGGATGACTATTATTTTTGCATGATTTGAAGAAATAGCTGCTAATGTTTTCTTCATTGAACACCAAGATATAGTTGTGCTTCTATATGTAAATAAATAGCATGTCTGAGATCGAGCTTTATGTGGATCAGAAAAATATCCAGCATCTGCATAACCAATCATTTCTGACTTGGATTTATTAGAATAAAATAATCCCATATCAATGGTTCCCTGAAGATATTTGAATATATGTTTGACTCCATTTCAATGTCTCTTTGTTGGAGACAAGATGAATCTTGCCAATAAACTTACTGCAAAACAAATATCTGGTCGAGTATTATTAGCAAGATAAGTGCCCCATTGGCACTAAGAAATGAAGTTTCATTTCCAAGAAGCTCTTCATCATTTTCTTGAAGTCGAAATGGATCTTTATGTATGTCAAGCGATCTCACAACCATCGGGGTACTTAATGGATGTGATTTATCTATGTAAAATTGCTTTAAAACCTTTTCTGTGTATGTTTATTGATGGACAAATATTACATTTTTCAAATGCTCAATTTGTAGGCCAAGACAAAATTTTGTCTTACCAAGATCTTTCATTTCAAATTCTTTCGTTAAACACTCAACAACTTTTGGAAGCTCTTTAGGAGTGCCAATGATATTTAAATCATCAACATACATAGCTATTATAACAAAATCAGATAGACCTTATTATAAAAACACAAAGACAAATAGGGTCATTTTTGTACCTTTCCTTTAGCAAAAAATGGCTAAGATGATTGTACCACATTCGTCCTGATTATTTCAATCCATATAAGGATTTATGAAGCCTTATCGAACAATTTTCTTGTGAATTTTTATATGCTTCAGGCACATTGTATGCTTCAGGAACATTCATGAAAATATCGTGGTCCAATGAGCCATATAAATAGGCTGTGACAACATCCATTAGACACATTTCAAGCTTTTCATGAACTGCCAGATTTATTAGATACCTGAAGGTAATTGCATCCACCACAGGAGAATATGTCTCCACATAATCAATGACATGCCTTTGCAAAAAACCTTGTGCCACAAGTCGTGTTTTATATCTTACGACTTCACTTTTTTCATTTCGTTTTTGCACAAAAACCCATTTGTACCCCACTGGCTTGACACCTTCAGGTGTTCGTACTATTGGTCCAAAAACTTCATGTTTTTCAAGTGAAGTCAATTCCGCTTGAATTGCTTCCTTCCATTTTGGCCAATCATTTCTCTGTCTGCATTCATTGACATATTTTGGTTCAAAATCCTCACCTTGTTGCATTATTTCAACATCAACATTATAAGCAAAAATATTGTCTACCACAATACTATTTCAATTCCACATTTTTCTCCTCGAGACATAACTTATTGAGATTTCTTCATTCTCATTATTTTCAGTTATTTGGACTTTCTTTGTGGTCTTATCATTTGTTATGTCTCGGGGCTCTTCTTGACCAATTTCCTCCATGGTATGATCTTCATGATCATTTGTTTCTTTTCTTTTTCAAGGATTTTTATCCTTTTAACCTATTGGCCTACCACGTTTTAAATGTGGTTTAGACTCATTTTCTTTAACAATTTGTCCTACCGGGAAATCAACTCGAACTGGAGCATTTGCAGTTGGAATATAAGATTTAGTAACCCTTGGAAGGTTAGTAAATGCATCTGGCAGTTGATTTGCAACATTTTGCAAATAAATCATCTTTTTAACCTCTTACTCACATTGATTTATTCGAGGATCTAAATGATATAGGGATAATGAGTACCAATCTATCTGTTTTTCCAACTGCTTACGTTCTCCCCCTAATGTTGGGTATACTATTTCATCAAAATAATAATCTACAAACCTTGCCGAAAATATATCTCCTGTCATAGGTTCCAAATATTTGATAATATAAGGAGATTCATACCTAACATACACCCCAACCTTCTTTGGGGACCCATCTTTGTGCGTAGTGGTGGGGCAATTGGAACGTATACCGCGCACCCAAAAATTCTAAGATGGGAAATATTTGTCTCATGACCAAAAACAAACTGTAATGGAGAGAATTCATGATAACTTGTTGGCCGTATGCGCACCAATGCTGCTGCATGCAAAATAGCACGCCCCCATATTGAAACAGGCAACTTTGTCCTCATTAACAATGGTCTAGCTATCAATTTGAGGCACTTTGTAACGACCCAAACTGTCGTTAACTAAGGAAAGTAAAAATTCGAGAAAATTCAAGGTCACTGTCGTGCCAGGGCGGGCCAGATGCTGCTAGGGAGGCGGGTCCAAAGTGGGGTAAGTTAGCGGTAGAGCGGAATAGGCGAGAGAGAACGTAAATAACGCAAATCCTTATTTCTTCCTTCTTCCTAAAATAACTAATTTAGTCGTAAAACACTCTAAAAACCTCCAAAAAGCTGTTTGAAGCTTAGGGGAGATGGAGAGAGGGATTTCTAGCGTAAGGATGTCGATGGATTGCAGATTTCCAGCCAAGATCACCATCACAAATTTCGGAAATAAGATTTGAAGCCAATTCCTCCATGCAGCTGCTTGGCTCCCATGTAGGCTAGGTTTTTTATGAATTGAGTAGTTATAAATATGTGTTCACTACATAATATATGCAAATCAATGGTAGGATTATGCGTAAGCCCTCATGCACCGGATAAAATGTGATTAAATCTTAGGAAGAAGCCCTAGATGATGAACTAGGGTTAGGTATGGTGGAATTAATGCTCATATGATATACGTGGATGAGTAGTTCGTAGGTGATGGTTGTGATTCTATGATTGTGTGATGCATTCTTGTTATTTCTTCATTATAATGATAGTGTATGTGCGAATGTTGCGTTATTGATCACACAAGTTGTAAATAAGTATGAACGAAGAACTAAATTTCATTGAATCATGACCCGATTGTATGAGTATGAGAATGTACTTGGGTTAGTGATTGTGGTGTGTTGAATGGATCGGTTGCCACGTTCTGCCATAACTAATTTGGATCGATTGCCACGTTCCGACATAAGTAACTTGGATCGGTTGCCAGGTTCCGGCATAACTATGGGATCGGTTGCCACCTTCTGGCATAATATTTGGATCGGGTACCACGTTCCGATATGCTAACAGTTTGAGTTTGGGTTCCATGAGAGGACCAATGACGTGATATAATTGTGATATTTGAGAACTGTGAAGTTGAACGTGGTTTTATACTGATAATCGTTATTGTAATTTCCCGGAATGATTATATGGTTATGGAGTCTTATATCTAATTGCTTTTTGTGTCGAGTGGACTTATTGCGTATCGTGTTGTCGAACGAATTTGGAATGTAAAGGGTTCAAGGGTCGAATTAGTTGAGAGTAAGGGTTGTCCGTGTGTTGTAAGAGTGAGAAGTGGGGGTAATATACTTGTTGCAATTACTTAGGTAGGTTTCACCTGGGAGGGATGAATTCTGGGTTGGTAGTTGAAGGCTTGTTGTGATGAGTTATGCGACAAGGAAGATGTAATATGAAGAGAAAGTAAGGGTACGTTATGGGTAGTTAGTCGAAATGGTTGTATGGCGTGTAGTGAGTATTTTTACGAAGTAGAACGGTCAGGTTGTGATCAATAACCTAGTAATTAGGCTGATTGGGAAGTAGTTGGTGGTAAGAGTGCTAGTGAAATTTCAAGATATTTGGAGAGAGGATGAAGGTGGAGGAGCGATGGGTGTTAGGGCATATCTCTAACTTATTGGTTTCTTATATTTATGTGGTGGGTGTCGGGTTGACCGATGATGCCTACCAGTACGTGTGTTTTGTAGTGATACTACTCTTGCTATGTCTTTTGACATAGTCTGGTTGCAAGATCGGTGATGTTTCATTAGGAGAAGACGAAGAAATCTCCAGCAGCTTATATTTTTCCTTCCGCATGGTGGGAGTTGTGTCATTTATTATTTTGTCCAAATTGTACTCTTAGTAGCTCTTGTACCTGTTTAGACTAGATTCTTGGGGGTGTTAATTACTTTACATGTCTTAACTAGTATTTATTTAAAGAAGTTTCGTTTATAAAGATTTATGTTTTTCATTTATATCCATCTTTCGTTAATTTTCCGCATGTTTAAATTTTTTTTGGGTATGAGGGTTCTCTTAATTAGGTGTTAGAGTGGGTGCCCACACGGCCCGGGGGGTTGGGTCGTGACAAATTAGTATCATAGCCTAGGTTACTGGTCTCCTAGTACAAGAGGAAAATGTGGACTAGAGTCCTGCAGATTGGTGTGTTGACGTCCACACCTAATCTTCAGGAAGCTATGAAGCATTCTAGGAAGTTGTCTCATCTTTTCTCTCCTTTCGTGCGAGTGTCGCTTGTGGTATGAGTTGAGTCTAATTGGTATCTCTCAATTCCAATTGGTATCTCGACAAAGTGAACTAGACGTTGTGGTTACGACTGAAGGGACACAGACAAAGTTAATTGGAACTGAGAAGGTTCCAATTGGTATCTGGACTTAGGGGATGTACTAGGCATAGATGATTAGTAATGGTCATCTATTGGACGAATGAACTCATAAGGTGAAGTTGTTGCGATGTGTGGTTGTAACTGTGAACGTGTGTTTCTTGTTGTTTGAAATAACTGGGAATGTGAAAGTATCCTTTGGATGTTTGGTTTTACCGATGGTATGAAAGTATTATGGTTGATGTGTGTTGCATGATTAAGGACATAGTGATGCGTGTCTGGATTTGATATGCATAATATGCTGGCTAAATGGTTGAATTATGCAAACGTAACTACTTGAATGTCGTGAAACCTATTCAAGGAAGAGGTCTTAACAAAGTTTGGTGCGAGGGTCTAGATAATCTACGAGCAATTCGTAAGATGAAATCTGGACGCGCGTTGCGACCAACTGGTGATCGTGTGAATGTCTGGGTGTATCCTGGGATGTGTGGGTTGTGGTGCTGAGTTAATTAGAATGAGCTGGTTCGTGTATCCTGGGGATAGACATTGAATTTTTATAGCTTGGAGGTTTAAATTAGATTTGAATGGTAAAGCCGGGAACCTTGGGAAAAATGTAGAAAAACGAAAAGAACCCAGAAATTATTGGCCTGGGTTCTGGTCCCGTCTGAGCCGCTGGGGATGGATTATTCCCTCCATAGCGAGACCGCCAGAGTGGGATTTTTCCCGCCAAAGCGGGACAGGGCAAGGCAGAATCTAAACCCTACCTCCCATGTTTTCCTTGGTTACAGATTATCAACCCCAAATGGGATCCGTACAAATCCCTGACAGTCCTCTCAGTGTTCAACAATAAAGTATAGATTATAAAACCTATCATTAAATTACGAGTTGCTTAAAATAGCTAAATAACAAGCATCCATGTGCTACAAAACTTAGGAAAGCGAAAGATAAAAACAGAGTTGTCCTAAAACTTTACAAGCCCAAGAGGGGCGAAAGGAAAGCTAATCAAGAACCCTCAGACTGGGTGGTATCCACATCGGAGTCAAGGTCCACTGGGGGTATCACGCCATCCCAGGCCTCATTCAGCATAGGGAACTCCGTGTAGTCCTTTGGATTGAGTCGGGGAATCTCCCTCTCAGGGGCAACACAAGAAACGATGGCCTTAATAGTCTTCCACATCCGGACCATCAGACGATCCCTTTCTAGAACCTTCCTCCTCTCCTGACATAGCTGGCGGTGGAGCATCTAGACCTCTAGGGCCGTGCTAGGTGGAACCAAAGTGAAGTTGGTAAAGGCACACCCCATCCTCTTCCGGATAGCCTCCAAATCCTCCTCGACCCGTGCATCTGAGAGTGGGTCCTCGTCGTGCATCCAAGGCCTCCTTGTTGCTTCTAGCACGGCCGGTTCTCCTCCTCTTGCTCCTAGAATTAGAGCCTTCTCTGACCAAAAGAGGGTGAAATGGGGGATCCATAAGGAGTACCTCATCGACGTCAAAAAGTGGCACTCCCGCCTGCTTGCACAGCGCAGTAATGAGTCCTGCTAGAAAGAAAGCCTTCTTGTTGCCCAGGTAGAACATCTTCCACCCCAAAATGATCTGCTCCCCCACATTTAACTGGATGCCGTGTATAGTGCATGCCACCACCAAAGCCCAGGAAAAGGTCACGTCGGTGTGGTTTTCCCGACGGGCGGATCCTCCTAGTAACCAGGTGTAGCCACCTCTTAGCATCCGGTGACCAATCTATGCTAGTAATGCCCTCTGTTGTAGCCCAGTAGACCTGGTCCCGTTTGGCTGGCTCGATCAATCTATCCCTCAACCAATCTAGATCCATATCTAGTACTTCATTGATGACAGTGGCATTCAAGGGAATGTCAACTCCCCGGACTTGGATGACAGAGTAAGAGTCATCCAAGCGGACGGTACGGAGAATGGCATAGAACTCCCTCACCCAGGTAGAGCATGCATCTGGGGGAGCCTCAGTCAGTGGAGCCCATCCAAACTCCATCAGGCGAGAATGAAATGCAGGCGCCTTCTCCTCTAGCTTCTGTAACACGAACCCTTTCTCGCAACAGAACCCCATGTTCCTGTTATCATGATGCCTTACCCAACTCGCGGCATCGGGAAACCGGATGAAGGGTAATTTTTCTTCATTTTGACCTGCCATTAGAGAGCCTGCAATAAGTTGAATGTGAGTTAGAACACGATAGGAATAGACGGGTTAAGCCTAAAATGAGAGAGAGAAACTTTCTGAGCTAAGAGTGTAGGCCAATGGTCTGGCGTATCCCGCCACAACGGCCATAACCCCGCCCCTGCGGGATTATGAAGGCCGCCATAGAGGGATGAAGGCCGCCATAGTAGCCTTCATTGTCACGACCCAGGGGTACCTCCTAGACGTAACAAGCCATTTGCATCATACCATAGGTAATAGAATTGAAAATACGGGACAATTAAAAACTTTTACAATCAAAGTTTTATTTCATAAAGCAAGCGGAAGTCTTACTAAAGCCTTTGTCTCAAACCATCTATTTAAAATCATGAATAAAAGTCTTTGGGACGCAGCCCATACAAAGTCTAAAAACATAAATAAATGACATAAGGAAATAAAGGGTTCGTCCTCAAAGCTATGAGGACTAACCAATTCTTCAATTCTTCTAACTCCTTGAAACTCTAGCCTCCAAAGCAACTCAAGTCTCCAACCTTACTTTTGGTTTGAATGTAGGCAATATGCGTTAGTACAAAACTTACTAAGTATGAAAGCTAACATACCAACATTAAACATCTCAAATGGTTACTCAACATAAGACATAGTCGTAAGATATAATAACATAAACTCCAATAAGGTAGCATAACATCATAAGTCAACATAATGCAAGATATATGAACATAGGAGCTAAATCATACTTATAGCATAGCCTTACTTAACCGTCATAATTACAATAAGCCAACTCTAACATCATGAGTAACAGATAAGCATTATTGACTCCTAGTCATCTATACCATAATAGTACCATTCTCAAGTAACCTCAAAAGCATACAAGTGCAAAGCAAGAATAGCATCCCATAATACTACCCAAGCCATGTATCCCTTCTTAGTCATCTTAATCATAATCTATATCCATGGTCTAATTCTGAAGGCTTCTCTACCATAAGGGCACCATACTTCTAGGCAACCTCAAAGCACACTTGTGCAATGCATGAAAAACATCCCATAATACCCTTCACACAAAGCATAACTTTGAAGCCATCCTAGTCATATTCACCCTACTTGATCTCATTAATTACTTAATTTCCCATAACTAAGGGAATCTCTCACCTTTAGTCACTAATGTAAGGAAGGCAACTATGGCACAATCCTATCTCAACTCATTATCTTTGGTAACCCTAAGTCATGCTTGTGCAATGCAATCATAGCATCCCATAATACTAATAATGCTAAGTATTACTTCTAGGTCCCCTTACTAATACTTCTTGGGTTGGAACCTAGTCCCTCTCTTTATCTTTAGAACACTATGAGGTACTCTGTTAAGCACATCTTAGTTTATTTATAACTTGAACCCTATGAGATACCACTTTTAGTATGTCTAAGTTCGTTACTAGCATGGATACTATGAGGTACTTACTAAGTATGTATATACCCATAACACTTTGAACTCTATGAGATACTCTCTAAAGTATGTCTAAGTTCCTTCTTCACATGGACCCTATGAGATGCTATCTTCAGCATGTCTAGGTCGATCTACACTTTAGAACACTATGAGTTACTTCATTAAGTAAGTCTTATTTCATTATGCTTTGAACACTATGAGATGCTTCTAAAGCATGTCTTAGTTCATGGATGTGGAGATTGCTACTAGGATCCTTGACGCAACTACGTGAATGATCCTATCTCATGAGATCTAACTAAAGGAAAACAAACACTCTACTACGTAAGAGTTCCCCCTTGAACTTTGATAGTCCTCACATCAACTAGGTGTGGTTCTCCTTTCTACTTGGAGCTCGGACCCTTTCTTGTGTGACACTCTATCTCATTGTCGATATCCACTTGGATCCAAGCATACACCGAAAGGTTTACTTGTTAAGCATTGCTTAACAGTCATATCTTATGGAAGAATGTGCTTGACAATTAATCCATGCTCAAGTGATGCTATCACTTCATACATTCAAGCTTTCATAAGGTAGGTTAGGTGAGTATAGGCCTTTCAACATAATCCAACCTATTAGACTTATATTCTCTTTTAGACTTTACTCTCAAAGCCTTTACATCAATAGTTAATCACATTAGGTTCACCCTAAAACCCTAGTTATTAGGATCACAACCATACTCTCAAGGTTTCTTTCTTAATCTCTTCTATATACCTGGATTTCAAGGTAATTTGATCACATCTTTCGTTACTAGGTGATTCTACCCTTAATTGATCATAAAGGTTCAATTATAGATTTACAAGTCTAGATGTATCATATACAATATAGTCTAGTTCAATTCATGATTATATGATCCTAACTTTGATCAATTACAACACACAACATTGAGTTAGGAAGATCACATATGAACCTTCAAGTTTGCCTCTAATGGCATAAACCCACAAAGATCACATTCATCAACTTAGATTAGGGTTAATCATAGAAATCACATGAATTCATCATAATATCATCAAACAACTACAATTCAATCATAATTGGATGCTATCCACTAGATTGGAGTCACACCCAAGCCCTACCCACAATATAATCACAACCCTAGCTAGAATTGGGTTTTTGAGTTCACAATTGGGGGGAATCTATCGGGGCTCCATGGGTGGAAGAACCCATGGATGAATAAGCTTCACATACCTTTAATCAGATCCCCAAACAAATCGTGAATCCAATAGAGAAACGACCTAGATGCTGCCCCTCTTCTTCTTCTTCTTCGTCTTCTTCTTCCTCTTCCTCTTCCTCTTCCTCTTCCTCTTCGTCGTCCTCTTCCTCTTTGTCGTCCTCTTCCTCGTCTTCCTCTTCTTCGTCTTCGTCTTCCTCCTCTTCCTCCTCTTCTTCCTCCTCCACCTCTTCCTCCTCCTCCTCCTCCTCCTCCTCCTCTTCTTCTTCTTCTTCTTCTTCTTCTCTAGAGAGAAGGTTTCTTGGGAGTAATTTTGGGGTCTTTCGATGAATGACTTAAAGTAATTAGTTTGGGGGTCTATTATAATTATATATGTGTTAATTTAACTCATTAACCGACCTATATTAACCCCTAATTAATAACTAACCCAACCCCTAACTTCTAACTTAAAACGAAAAGCTGAAAAACTGGCAGCATCTACGTTTGGCCATCCACGGACCGTAGATTGATTTACTGTCCGTGGTTTGGGTCTGCAACTCACCATTTGCAGGCCTGATCCACGCCCAAGACCCACGAGCCGTAGATTGATCTACTGGCCGTGAATTGGGGTTGTGAATCAAGCTGTTTTGACAGCTTTTTGGCCAATGTTGGGGTCCTCCTCAAGGACCCTATGGAGAGTCATACCCAAACGTTTAACCCCTAAACCTGTCCATCTAAGTATGGGAATCCTTTATACAAGTTTTACCCCTCATACAACACTCCAAGACTCAACTACAAGACTCTACAACACACTAGTTCAACTCACTAGTTCAACTTACTAGTTTCCGGGCGTTATGATCGTTTCTTGACGTTTGACCTCTAAACTCCTCAACCTAACTTGCAAAGCCATTTTACATCATTTAAACCTTACCTTAACTCAAAAAAACCCTCTTAAGGCTCTAGTTTCACCTACTAGATTCCATCAAACAATAGCTAGGTCTAACTAGGTTCTATGGGGTGTTACAATATCTCCCACTTTGGAACATTCATCCTCGAATGACACTTCAAACACTTCTTAAAGTCTAAACTCTAACTTAGCAGCCCTTTATGCATGTACTACATCTAATTCACATTATCAAGAAAGAAACTTCAATTCCAAGCTAAAAGCATACAATGGAACACAAGGGAGTAGGAACTACTTCTACCAACCCAAAATGCACCAAAATCTATATCTATTCAATATCAAGGAGGAACTAGCATCTCCTAGCTAAAACATGATCAACATGCTCAACATATACACATGGAGCCTAAATGCAAAGTTCATCTCATAAAGCATTCATTCATTGAGGAAATCTTTCAACTCAAAAACTAGGACATGCTCATCACACACTCATGAAGCCTATATGCAACTCTACTCACATGCACCACAACATGAGGAAACAAAGCATAAAAGTCATTTCTAACAAGACCTAAGCAATTTCATGAACATGCATCACGTAAGAAGATCATGGAAACATACTATTCACACATGACTTCACATAAAAAGCAAATCAAGAGGAAATTATCATCTCAAGCTTGAATGAGAGTAGAAATAAAGGATGAGGACATCAGAACATCTCATTGGCCCTTGGCCTCTGAAGTAGCACTCCTAACCATATTCCTTACTAAAGGACACTCCTTACAAATCTATGGAACAACTTCCTTGTTCTTCTATTTCTTGACTTTCCGGTCCAAGAACTCTACCGGTACTTCTAAATTAGAGAGGTCCTCAATAAGCAACTAAATCTTACAAGCAACCTTACGAACCCCACTCAAGATCTCACGTGAGCCTAACAAACCAGGATTAAACTTCTCATACTCACCACACCTCTCAAGGTGAATATTTCTAGGAACTCTAATTCATAAACATCACTTAGATTTCGCATCATCACACTAAATGATTCTAAACCATGGTGAATTACACTTCTACCCTTCTTAGAGGATTCTATTCACTCAACCCATCTAGCCATTACTCAAACACCCTATTCAACCAATCTATCAACATACCTCAAAACTCATCATAGCTAAGTTGGGTTCTACCAACAACTAGACATAACCACACAATAACCTCGCTAGATAGGCACACTATCCCCCACTTGGTAGTAAGCCTACACAAACTTTTCTAAACATCATGCATACTAAAAACAACTTCAAAGTCTATCGTCTCAAGCCTTACCAAGTCACATAGACATAATTGGCATCTCAGCCAACCTTTCTCCCTCACTCTTTCTAGCATAAACCCTCCTACTAGTCACATCCTAAAGACCATCGGATAAAGGATAAGAGAGAGAGCTTATAGATCTATGGCATGACTACGAGATTGAAGAAGTGAGACTTTTCCTAAGCATCCAATAGCCTCATATTCATAAATGTATCGCGACTCACACCCATGAATAAGACTCTACTTAGACGTGGTTTGAGACATCCTAAAATTTATCCCAAAATCTTATGCTCTGATACCAAGTTTGTCATGACCCAGGGGTACCCCTAGATGTAACACGGTGTACTCGACCTCGAAGGGGTCTAATACAAGCCCTTTGCATCATAACATAGGTAATAGAATTGAAAATACGGGACAATTAAAAACTTTTACAATCGAAGTCTTATTTCATAAAGCAAGCGGAAATCTTACTAAAGCCTTTGTCTCAAACCATCTATTTAAAATCATGAATAACAGTCTTTGGGACGCAGCCCATATAAAGTCTAAAAACATAAATAAATGACATAAGGAAATAAAGGGTTCGTCCTCGATGCTATGAGGACTCACCAATTCGTCAATTCTTCTAAATCCTTGAAACTCTAGCCTCCAAAGCAACTCAAGCCTCCAACCCTACATTTGGTTAGAATGTAGGCAATATGCGTTAGTACAAAACGTACTAAGTATGAAAGCTAACATACCAACATTAAACATCTCAAATGGTTAGTCAACATAAGACATAGTCGTAAGAGATAATAACATCAACTCCAATAAGGAAACAAAACATCATAAGTCAACATAATGCAAGATATATGAACATAGGAGCTAAATCATACTTATAGCATAGCCTTACTTAACCTTCATAATTACAATAAACCAACTCTAACATCATGAGTAACATATAAGCATTATTGACTCCAAGTCACCTATACCATAATAGTACCATTCTCAAGTAACCTCAAAAGCATACAGGTGCAAAGCAAAAATAACATCCCATAATAATACCAAAGCCATGTATCCCTTCTTAGTCATCTTAATCATAATCTATATACATAGTCTAATTCTCAAGGCTTCTCTACCAGAAGGGCACCATACCTCTGGGCAACCCCAAAGCACACCTGTGCAATGCATGAAAAGCATCCCAAAATACCCTACACACTAAGCATTACTTTGAAGCCATCCTAGTCATATTCACCCTACTTGGTCTCATTAATTACTTAATTTCCCATAACTAAGGGAATCTCTCACCTTTAGTCACTAAGGTAAGGAAGGAAACTATGGCACAATCCTATCTCAACTCATTCTCTTTGGTAACCCTAAGTCATACTTGTGCAATGCAATCATAGCATCCTATAATACTAATCATACTAAGTATTACTTCTAGGTCCCCTTACTAATACTTCTTGGGTTGGAACCTAGTCCCTCTCTTTATCTTTAGAACAATATGAGGTACTATCTTAAGCACATCTTAGTTCATTTATAACTTGAACTCTATGAGATACCACTTTTAGTATGTCTAAGTTCATTACTAGCATGTATACTATGAGGTAGTTATTAAGTATGTCTATACCCATAACACTTTGAACTCTATGAGATACTCTCTAAAGTATGTCTAAGTTCCTTCTTCACATGGACCCGATGGGATGCTATCTTAAGCATGTCTAAGTTTATCTATACTTTAGAACACTATGAGTTACTTCATTAAGTAAGTCGTAGTTCATTATGCTTTGAACACTATGAGATGCTTCTCAAGCATGTCTTAGTTCATGGATATGGAGATTGCTAGTAGGAACCTTACTCAACTACGTGAAGGATCCCATCTCATGATATCTAACTATGGGAAAACCCACACTCTACTACGTAAGAGTTCCCCCTTGAACTTGGATAGTCATCACATCAACTAGGTGTGGTTCTCCTTTCTACTTGGAGCCCGGAGCCTTTCTTGTGTGACACCCCATCTCATTGTCAATATCCACTCGGAGCCAAGCATATACCCCAAGGTTTACTTGTTAAGCCTTGCTTAACACTCATATTTCATGGAAGAATGTCCTTGACAATCAATCCATGCTCAAGTGATCCTATCACTTCATATATTCAAGCTTTCATAAGGTAAGTTAGGTGAGTATAGGCCTTTCACCATAATCCAACCTATTAGACTTCTATTATCTTTTAAACTTTACTCTCAAAGCGTTAACATCAATAGTTAATCACATTAGTTTCACCCTAAAACCCTAGTTATTAGGATCACAACCATACTCTCAAGGTTTCTTTCTCAATCTCTTCTCTAAACATATATTTTAAGGTAATTTGATCACATCTTCCGTTACTAGGTGATTCTACCCTTAATTGATCATAAAGGTTCAAATCTAGCTTTACAAGTCTAGATCAATCATATACAATAGAGTCTAGTTCAATTCATGATTATATAATCCTAACTTTGATCAATTACAACACACAACATTGAGTTAGGAAGATCACATATGAACCTTCAACTTTGCCTCTAATGGCATAAACCCACAGAGATCACATTCATCAACTTATATCAGGGTTCATCATAAAAATCACATGAATTCATCATAATATCAAAAAACAAATACAACTCAATCATAATGGGATGCTATCAACTAGATTGGAGTCACACCCAAGCCCTACCCACATTATAATAACAACCCTAGATAGAATTGGGTTTTTGAGTTCATAATTGAGGGAAATCTATGGGGGCTCTATGGGTGGAAGAACCCATGGATGAATAAGCTTCACATACCTTCAATCATATCCCCAAATAAATCTTGAATCCAAAGGAGAAACGACCTAGATGCTGCCCCTCTTCTTCTTCTTCTTCTTCTATTCTAGAGAGATGGTTTCTTTCGATGAATGACTTAAAATGATTAGTTTGGGGGTCTATTATACTTATATAGGTGTTAATTTAACTCATTAACCGACCTATATTAACCTCTAATCAATAACTAACCCAATCCCTAACATCTAACTTAAAACTAAAAGCTGAAAAACTGGCAGCATCTACGTTTGGCCATCCATGGACCGTAGATTGATCTACTGTCCGTGGTTTGGTCTCGTGGTTTGGGTCTGCAACTCACCATTTGCAGGCCAGATCCACGCCCAAGACCCACGTGCCGTAGATTGATCTACTGCCCATGAATTGGGGTCGTGAATCAAGCTGTGTTGACAGCTTTTTGGCCAATGTTGGGGTCCTCCTCAAGGACCCCTTGGGTGGTCCTTAGGGAGTCGTACCCAGACGTTTAACCCCTAAACCTCTCCATCTAAGTATGGGAATCCTTTATACAAGTTTCACCCCTCATACAACACTCCAAGACTCAACTACAAGACTCTACAACACACTAGTTCAACTCACTAGTTCAACTTACTAGTTTCCAGGCGTTATGATCGTTGATTGACATTTGACCTGTAAACTCCTCAACCTAACTTGTAAAGACATTTTACATCATTTAAATCTTTCCTTGACTCAAAAAAACCTCTTAAGGCTCTAGTTTAACCTACTAGATTCAATCAAACAATAGCTAGGTCTAAATAGGTTCTCCGAGGTGTTTCACTCATCTGGGACGAACAACAGACGCGGTTTTGTTGTCTCTTCGACCCAAAACCTCCATTTTCGATAGAATTTCAGCAGATCAGAGTATATAAACTACCCTAGAACATAAATGAGCAATTATTTCAACAAAATAACTCCTAAATTGGAGTTTTTACACCAATAGACCCTTTAACTTTGTAACACCCCGGAAATCTAACGACCTTAGATAGAGCCTAACATGTAATCTAGTATCCTAAATAGGGTTAACATGAAATAAAGAGTCGTAAAAATAACTTCCCTAATATAGTACCACGATTTTAGTGCCCAAACGTCAAGGCACGACCCTCTAGGACTCCACAAGGGTCCATGAGGAGGACCCAAGGAATGGTCCAAAAGCTGTAAGAAAAAAAGTAGCATGGAACCATGATTGGGCACCCACGCCATGTGGGTGGACCCACGATCTGTGGTTTGGAGTCGTGGGTTGAGACTTAGTCTCCCCAAGCTTTTCCTCCAAAACTACCTCTCTGACCCAAACCACGCCCATGCAGGACAGTCTGTGGTCCCATCCACGATCCGTGGATGGGGTCCGTGGATGGGACCAGCAAAAGCTGGTTTGGGGTTCGGCCAAAGGGAGGGTGTTTTCGTAAATTCCTAAATAATTGAATTAAGGGTAGGGATGGTTATTATTTGTAATTTGAGATATATTAAAATGTTTTTAACTATTAAACTACCCTTTTAACTCTGAGAACTCACAAACTCAAATCTCAACCAACTTCCTTCTCAAATATTTCTCTCTCTAAGAAGAAGACCTCCATTGAAGAACATCAACAAGGTCAAGCTAGGTCTTCAAGATCTATCATTTTCTTCCTCAAATTCGTGTGGAAATATTCCTAAGGTATGGTTTCTTTTCATTCTTGACTAGCTATCACCAAAAATCCCCTTCAACTATGTTTTCAAATTCCCAAAATCTAGGGTTTTCAAATCTAGTCATTGTTCTTCTTCCAAAATGATTCCTATTGATTAATTATGATTTATTTAGATGATTTATGGTTAGATTAATGGTGTATTGTTGGATTTTGATGAAAATCTCTCTTGGACCCATGATTTCCCCTTCTTCCTAAATTGTGAACTAGGGTATGAGTTCATTGATCATGTAAGCTTGTCAATTGATTATGTTATGTTGATTATGTTGTTAAATCATGAAATTATCCTATCTAGTATTGCAATTCTTGAAGTTGGGATTGTTGTTGAAAGGTGGATGTGTTTCATTATTTGTATTGTGATGTTTATCCACTTGAAAGGTGGAGGTGCTTCATTAGGTGTATTGAGGGGTTGATGCAAGATCCTTCTTCCCTATACCTTTACATTTGATTATGCATGAAGTATGTATGTATGTATATGATAAGCTTGTTGTGTTGATTGAAAGGTCATTCTCATGAACACACTATGAATATGATATGAAAGGCTTTACTCTTATGTTGATGATTTTAAGGTTGAAAGGGCATTCTTACCTAACGAATCTTGAGCCATTATGATGTATGTTGGGTTGAGTGCCTAGTGTATTCTTTCATGAACCTAAACTTAAGTAAAGACTTAATGTCATTTTAAAAGGGAATTGTACTTAGCACCGAGTGGATATGAGAATGAGATGGAGGCTTTTACGTTTAGCAAGTCCGGCTTCCCAATGTATGTTGTCTCATGGGATGGGAACCTTTTACGTTTAGCAATTCAGGGTTTCTAGTAGCAATCCCCATGTCCCATAACTATGTGCCCACATAGTTCTTAGCTAGTGGATCCACCTAAAAGCTATTATGTATGTCCTACATTAGGCAAGTATGACATCTTTTTCGGTGTGGGGGTAGAACACCGGATTCTATGTCGCTCACATGGTCTATGTCGGTTGAGGTTAATTTACCTATACGATACGAATATCTTTCCTTGCAATGAACCGAAAGGTGAGAGGCAGGGCTCGAGCCTCAACCAGCAAAGGCGGACAGCCATGTCAATCCAAGCAAAGTAAAAGTGTGCCCACTCTACCTATGACCCTTTGAGAGGTACTACTTAGTATGAGTAGGGGTATGGGAATTCACCCATACATTGCACAAATAGACTTTAAGAAGGGTTATGGTTAGGTCCTCTTATGTTATGTATGAATGTTAAGGTTGACTCTACTTGTTACAAGTTATCATCATGAATGTCTTCTTAACTATGTATGTTGGTTATGAATGAATCAAAAGTAAGATATGAATGAATGTTGGTGATCTAAGTGTGGTACTTAGAATTTGGTAGGGTTATGGGACCTTGCCTTTGCATTGCAATAGTATGACCTTGGGTTGCTTTTATGTTGATATGACTTATGTCTTTTCTTATATGTGCATAATGGTTTCTAAACTTGATAAAGGCATGTTTTCAACTAAATGTCCCTTTTATGCATATTTTAATGGTTTTAGTGCATGGCTTCCATACTTAGTACTTTATGTGCCAACCCATATTTCTACTTTTTACTATGAGTGTAGGTTCGGGCCGTTGAGACATACTTCTTACTTCAAGTAAAGCTTGGGGTGACTATTCCCTATGCTTGGTGAGTCCTCAAGTTCGAGGACAAGATGTTGTCATTTCTTAGTTTCCATTGTATTTCCTACTTTGAGACTTTATTGATGTAAAGGGCTTTTGAACCTATTTGTACTACTCTATGTACTAGATGGTGATTGAGACAAAGTTTAGATTTTGTTTTTGTTTATGAAAGTGAAGTTGACTTCAATTGTAAAAGTTTTAAATTTTTTCGCATTATTCTATGACTTATGTGTATGATTATGCTAAGGGCTTGTATGCGACCCCTTCGGGGTCAAGTACGCCGTGTTACGTCTAGGGGGTACCCTTGGATCGTGACAAACTTAGTATCAGAGCACAAGGTTTAGAATAATTTTAGGATTGATGTCTTATGAACCCATCTAGTAGAGTCTTGTTCATGAGTGTGAAGCATGCCACAGTTATGAATAAGAGGCTATAAGATGATTAAGAGCTTTCCTTTCTTTCATTACTCTTTAGTCGTGCTTGGAGTTTTACTCTATGAAGTCCTTATTCCTAACCCTTTTCTTTTGTATATAGGATATGAATAGAAGAAGGGTGAACTTAAGAAGGAGGGTAGAAGAGATGGTGAATGAGGGAGCTCCTCCTCAAGATCCTCAAGGTCCTCAAGAGCGTCAAGCTCCAAATGATGAG
>JAJOOD010004207.1:0-27322 GCA_029582525.1 Solanum tacnaense
GTGCCTGGGTGGATCATTTCTCCCTGCGACTTTTGATCTAGCCATTACTACAAAGACTTCGAGGATAAGTTAGATAGCACTTCAAATAGGAGAAAAAAGGGTGTTTTTGGGTGTGGAATCGCTTAGCCAAGCAAGTTGGCAAAGTACTTA
Organism: Solanum tacnaense; assembly: GCA_029582525.1. NCBI lineage: Eukaryota > Viridiplantae > Streptophyta > Magnoliopsida > Solanales > Solanaceae > Solanum > Solanum tacnaense. The sequence continues at coordinate 151 of JAJOOD010004207.1, forward strand.
TCCTGTTAGACCAATCGTTAAAAGTGATTTACAACTGATACAAGGGCGTAGGCAAAGGGCGAGCAAGGGATCTTTTGGCGAGTCACCGAATGCATTTTGTGAATTAAATTGACCGCCAAAAATCACAGATCGATCAATACATAAAGTATTCAGTAAAAGGCGAAATGGGGACGTTAGGTGAACCGCCGAGCAGTTCGGCAGATTTTGTTCATCTCACTGATTAGCTCAACATGTCTAGTTTCAACCCATCCTTTCAAATTTCACCCCGCAACCCCAGATAGTGCAGCTTATGCTTATATAACTCAATTTCAACCAAAACCCAAAGAAACTTCTGTTCCCACCGCTTAAAAATTCACTTCAAAGCAAAGCTAAGTGGTAGTCCCTCAAATCATGCAGAAAATATCAAGTCTTAATTGATAATAAATACAATCCTAGTAACTCAGAGACTCAACAGAGATTTTCTACTATCAGTGATTATGTAAATGAGTAAAAAATCTGATCAAATAACTGAGGAGTTTGATTACCAACCTTTGATGCTGAATTAGATAGTACTGGCTTGCTAGGCAGCAATGTGATCCTAATCCGAGCACAATTCGACACGTAAAATACTCTAAAAGTGAGAGAAATATAACTACTAAAGTGTGAGTTTGTGAAAATGGACAAAGTGAATGAAATGGAACTTTTAAACATGTGGCTTATGACCGTCCAGTTACTGCTCATTCGGTGCTATTAGTCAATCTCGCTCAATCACTAGGTAAAATGCCGAATATCTAATGTCCACACCGAATATAACAGAGTTTTTAGTTCAGGTGAGCAATGCATTGGTGGTCTTTATCGAGATTGCCAATTGGATTGGCGATGCGCCGACAAAATTCATACTCCACCGAGTTTTATAGACTCAACCTTTAAGATGTATTGCGTCAAATGGTGGGAATGATTGGGTACGCCGAACTTGTCGGCGATCTGCCAAACTAAACTGTTGCTCGCCTCCATACATCTTTTCAAGGACTTTCCTTACTCAATCTGTACAAATAGCACACTTTTATTTTATCAAGTTAACAAATGGCGAGTAAATGGTTTTGGGTTTCCTCCCAAACAACGCCTTAGTTAACGTCGCGGCACGACGCAAGTTAACCTTTAGACCTCATTCTTGGGGTTGTCCATAGTGTCACTAGGCAAACCCCCTTGTTGTCTCGAATTGAGATGAGACGAGATATGACCCATTTGGGTCTTTAACTGTTTGATTGAAACTAAATGAGAGGTGACAGTCTGGTTGAGGGTAGACACGTCTTCTTTCATACCTTTTAGCATTTTGTATGACCTTTCAACTTTGTTTAGGATACGCGAAAGCATATCCTCAGACCTACCACCTTTCGAATCCTTGGGCTTATGACGCTCGTGGGGAGGCACATATCTATCCTTCTCCCCATCCTTCTAATTTGGATTACGGTCCCTCCATTCATGATCTCGATCCTTCCAGCCTTCATCTCTAACCCATCCTTGATTACCACCCTGCCTTGGGTAGTTTGAACGGTAGCCCCCGCCTTAGTTAGCTAGGAAATTTACTTCCTTGTCATACATGGCTTCAAACTTCATCTCCTCAGGATTCGCACCCCCGAATCCCACAACATTGACACCATGAGCACCAGACCCCATGACATTTTTAGATAAAATGTCAAGATGCGTCATGATGTTGGCCATGTTTTGGTCTCTCTCATTATCTTTTTCAACCTGCTCCTTGGATAGCTGAAATGTGACCGGTGAGACTTGGTCTTCGCGAGTGTACCACTCCCTGTTGATGGTTGTCATCCCATCTAGAAGTTGAACTGCTACTGCATATCGTTGCTGCATTAAGCCTCCGGGCGAGAGTTGGTCAGCTACACCTTTGTTCACCGAGTCTAGAATTTGGTAAAAGTATTGAAGGAGCACATTATCAGGTAGACCATGGGTCGGGTATTGTAGCTCCAATTTCTTAAACCTGAGCCAATTTTCTTGAAGAGGCTCTCCATTCAGACGCTTGAAGCTTTGGATGTTATCCCGAATAGTCATCATCTTCGAGGGAGGGAAAATTCGCACATTAAATGCGGTGACCATCTCCTGCCATGAAGTGATTGAATTTCGTGGTAATTCAGCTAGCCACTTGCAAGCTTCTCCCATCAATGAGAAAGGGAATAGCTTTAATCGAACTGATTCCTGAGAGATGCTCTTGAACAAGAAAGGTCCACACACATCCACAAAGTTTCGAAGATGCTGATATGGATCCTCATGAGCCAATCCACTGAAAAGTCCTTTAAGTTGTAAAAGTTGCAACATAGTTCTTGTTATGTGGAACACCGCATTTCCCTCTGTTGGAGGTAGACGGATGGCTCCGACACCTCCCATGAGATGTGGATCATTGATGTTGGGATCTTGGACATCGTTGAGGTTACCAATGTCGTCCTGATGGCCCACTTGGCTCCCGTTACTACCGTTAACACTCATGCTTTCTGAAATGTTTACACAATCAATAGAACAAAACTAAAAATTAAATTAGTAAACTACAACTAAGAAGAACAAAAATTCTACTAATCTAAAATTTTTCAAATAACACCACTCCCCGGCAGCGGCGCCATTTTGATGCTTATCGTGACCAATGACACTAACCTACGGTATGAGTGTCTACGATCATCGATAGTATAGTAACCCAACTTAAGGTTGGGATCGTATGCCAAGGGAGTGGTTTTGAGAATTGATAGAAAAATAAAATTAAGCTCTAACTAGTCGTAGCTAAAGACATTAATGATTCAAAACATAGTTAATTAAAGGGGGCAACACAAAAGTGTCAAATATCAATTTGGGGTTTTTCTCACAAGTAGGAAAAATAGAAAAATTAACAAGAAAATCAAGTATGGGGAAATATTCATGGGGTGTGACCGCAATATAAGTTGTGATAAATCGTTGGGTACATGCCTTCAGTAGAAAATTTGCAAGATAATAGTAACTAGGCTAAGCGTTATATGGAAATAAGTTCCCTCTTGGGCAACTTACCCCGTTTCAAATGGGTTCCTCTCAGACACCCAATTGCCGCATGAAGACCAACCTACGCCTTACCCCACTCACTCTCTCGAGATGAGTGTTAGGATATGGGACTAGGTCTCACCCTCTCGGGCTGAACCTCATGTCGACCCACTCTTTAGGCCATCAGTCTAGTGGTCTTGGTTTCGCGACCTCCCTCTCGGGCAAGCCGAAAACACATGGGTGGTTTTGTATTTGCAACTACAAACCATTCAATTAAATCACAACCACTATGTGAAATCACCATTAAAATACATCTATCCTATCAGCAAGCAAGACCCAACAACAATATCAATACATATTTGCTAAATCACAACCCAAGAATGGGGTTTTTTAACCACACATCAAGAAATAACAAAATACACCTAAAATGATACTAAAATCAAATGGGTATAAGAAATTAAACCTTAATTTAAGCAAAGAAAGAAGAATGTAGAAGACCCACTTCCAACTTGGGGAAGATGAAATCCTTCTCTCTTCAAGTCTCCCACAAAACCCTCTCCAAACTTGAGAGAAAATATCTAAAAACGTACTATTCTATTATGAAAATAATAATAATGGTTCGGGACTTATAAAATTAATAACAAGTTTAGTATTTATAGACTTCAAAAATAAGTGCAGGCGGATAGTTCAGCGAAGTTAGTCGAGTCCACTGAATGACTCGGCGACTCGCCCTTCTTCTATCTCATCATCGTTGGGTGCTTGCCTACAACATCTTCACGTTCTGGACCATTGGGCGGCATAGTACTGCTTCGCGGAAATATTCGGCTAAGCGCCGACTGCTCCTTTCATTGCCTTTTTTATACTCTTCCTTCAAGGTTTCGCATACTGGAATAAAGGGGGGAGTCTGTCCTTTCGGCGAATCACCAAAGGTTTTTTGTGATGCTCATGCTTCAGCTCTTTTGTTCTTTTTAGCCTTTTTGTTCCTTTTTGCGCCTAAGGGTCCATGCTTCCACTAAAACTTCAAATACCTGAAACTTAAGAGTTTTCATCAGATATTGAGACAAAATAAGCATTCGAGGACACTATTTCTATCAAAATATATCCCTAAATAAGTCCAATTTGTGGACTCATCTGGCCGTTGCAAGATGTGTTCAGCAGAACGGTGGGAACAACCAACCTAGGGTGGTATATGAAAATAGAGGAGTGTATGGATTGATCCCTCCCCAGCGCCAACCAATAGCTCTAAGGGGTAGAGCTTAGCTTCCAGCGCATATGATGTATGACGAGGATGATGTAGATTTAGATGGATCTAGAGCCACTAGAGTGATAATGTTACCTGCACTACCTCCAGGTGTTAAGTTAACAATCACCAGCACTATGATTCAATTTTTGAACATGAAGGGTATGTTCAGGGGTGCAGCTGGTGATGATGCGAACCAACACCTAATGAATTTTGTGGCAATCTGTAATTCACAAGATATTTCTGGGGTTAACCAAACAGCAATGAGGTTAAGGCTGTTTCCATTGTCTCGTACTGGAGAGGTGACTAACTGGTTGAATGAGATGCCGGATGACTCCATCAAAACTTGGACTGAGCTGAAGGAAGCTTTCCTGGAACGATTCTTCCCACAATCAAAAGAGTTGCAGATGAAGGACGAGATAAGTACACACAAGCAGCTACCAGGAGAAGCAATGCATGACACTTGGTGGAGATTCAACCAAAAGCTGAAGAAATGTCCTAACCATGATTTTACTGAGAGGCATCTGAAACAAGCTTTCTATAGATTTTTAAACTAAGTCACTAAACCCGTTGTTGATGCAGTTTGTGGAGGATCATTCATGAGGAAGCCATTCTCGTAAAGCATGCAGCTGTTGGATGAAGTGTCAAGGAATAACAGATCATGGTACACTATAGATGTAGAGGTAGGAGAGCTTGGGTACACATTTGAGATGTCAGCTGAACAACGGAAGAGAGAAGAAGAAAGAGACCAAGACATGGCACATATGAGAACACAAATAGATCTGCTCACGAAGCATTTTTTTGCCAAGTTTGAAAAGGTAAATGTTATGGGACAGCAACACATGTATGAGGATCATGATATTGACCTTGATGAGAATGCCAACTACTTGGAAACCAAAAAAGTTTCTGGAATTATAACTCTGGAAATCAGGGTTACAACTCTGGAAACGCAGGTCAGAACTATGTTAGAGATGGTCAGTATGATAGACCATCAAATAGAGATCAGGGAAACTGGCAAAATAGAGATGGGTACATGAACGATCGCAGTGGTGTTTATGTGCCCCCAGGTAAACTGGAAGAAATGATGGCCAAGGTGCTCCAGAAAGTTGAATCAACTGATGCAGGGGTAAAAGAGATGAGAGGGGATTTTTCGAGCATGAGTTAATTGGTGGACTCTCACACTACCTCCATCAAGCAAATTGAGCAGCAGTTGGGGCAACTCTCAGCCTCACTAAATCAAACAAAAAATGGGTCGCTACCAAGTGACACCATTCAAAATCCTAAGAAGGATGGGCATTGCATGACCATAGCCATCAGGAGTGGTAAATTTCTTTCTGACCCTATTCCTACAGGTACTAATCATGAACATGTGTTGGAGAAAGCTGGCAGAGAGGATGATGAAGCTGTGCAAGTAGACGATTTGAAGGATGCTCAACCTAAAGCACAACCTGCGAGAGGAAAAGAGATAAGGGTTAATGAAAACTTGCCTTTACAGCAGATTCTCAGACGACCTCCTTATTTCCCTTAACGGCTAAAAAAAATGTTGAGTATAGAAAGTTTACAAAATTCATCACCATGTTGAAACAACTTTCAGTAAACATTCCACTGGTGGAAGCCCTGGAGCAAATGTCAAGATATGCCAAGTTCATGAAAGACTTGGTAACCAAAAAGAGAGTCGTAAGTATTGATTTCTCTAATGATGTTCATCATTGCAGCGCCAAAGCTACTACATCTCTGGTTCAGAAGAAGGAAGATCCAGGTGCATTCACTATCCCATGCACCATTGGGTCAATCAAGTTTGCAAAAGCTTTGTGTGATCTAGGAGCTAGAATAAACTTGATGCCATTAGCCATCTATAAGAAATTGGGATTGGGAGTTCCAAAACCCACATCAATGAGATTGATGATGGGTGATAGGTCAGTAAATTGGCCTGTGGGAATCTTATAAGATGTACATTCCAAAGGTGTATGATGTCCATTTTCTCTGACATGGTGTAAGACACTTTAGAGGTATTTATGGACAATTTCTCGGTAGTGGGTGATATTTTCGATGACTATTTGTTTAATCTTAGCAGGGCCCTACAGAGATGCGAGGAGGCCAACCTACTGCTGAATTGGGAGAAGTGTCATTTCATGGTAAATGACGACATAGTCCTTGCTTACAAAGTGTCGTAGAAAGGGATTAAGGTCGCCAAGGTAAAATTTGAGGTTATTGAGAAATTACCTCCACCAATCTGTGTGAAGGGTGTTCGAAGCTTCCTCGAACATGCCGAATTCTATAGGCGTTTCATCAAGGACTTCTCCAAAATTGCACACCCCATGTGCAAGCTTTTGGAGAAGGAGGTGAAATTTGTCTTTGATGAGGCATGACTCAAAGCCTTTGAGTGCCTAAAGGAAAAGCTGATTTCAGCACCAGTGATCATTGGCCCAGACTGGGCGAAGCCATTTGAGGTAATGTGCGATGCTAGTGGGACTTCATTAGGAGTTGTGTTGGGGCAGAAGCGCAACAAGATGTTCCATCCGATTTACTATGCTAGTAAGTCGCTGAATGGGGCACAGGGAAGCTACACAGTCACTGAGCAGGAACTATTAGCTGTGGTGTATGCGTTTGAAAAGTTTAGAGCGTACCTGCTCGGCACTAAGGTGATAGTTCATATAGACCATGCTGCTCTGAGATACCTGATAGCAAAGAAAGATGCCAAGCCTAGGCTGATCCGATGGGTGCTACTTCTCCAAAAGTTTGACTTTGAAGTGAAGGATAGGAGAGGATGTGAGAACCAGGTAGTTGATCACCTATATAGGTTGGAGGCTGCAAACAAGGAAGAGATAGAGCTTTAAATAGATGATACATTCCCGGGTGAGTAGGTATTAGCTGCAACTCTTGACCTTATTCCTTAGTTTGCTGATTATGCTAATTTTCTTGTTAGTGATGCCATGCCTGAAGGACTAACATTTCAGCAAAGAAATAGGTTCATGCATGATGTAGGTAAGTATTTCTAGGATGAACCATATTTGTACAGGATTTGTGTTGATAACATCATCAGGCGGTGCATTCCTGAATCTGAGATGCTGCATATTTTGGAGGCCTGTCACTCATCTCCAGTAGGTGGTCATCATGGAGGTGCTCGAATAGCCCATAAGATAATTCAGTGTGGGTACTACTGGCCCATAATTCATCAAGATGCAGTGGACATAGTAAGGAGCTGTGATGTGTGCCAGTGGCAAAGAGCCATCTCTCGGTGCCATGAGTTACCCATGACACCAATCTTAGAGGTAGAGTTGTTTGATGTGTGGGGCATTGATTTCATGGGCCCATTTGTAAGTTCCTATGGACAGAAATATATATTGGTTGTAGTGGACTATGTGTCCAAATGGGTTGAGGCCATTGCTTTACCTGAGAATGATGGCAAAAGTGTAGCTTGCTTCCTGAAGAAGAATATTTTCCCAAGGTTTGGCACACCCAAAGCCAATATCAGTGATGGTGGTTCTCACTTCTGCAATAAGGTGTTTAGTGCTCTTCTGACAAAGTATGGGGTGAAACAACACAAGGTTGCTACGCCTTACCACCCACAGACCAGTGGACAAGTAGAGGTTTCCAACAGGGAAATCAAAGCAATCCTAGCGAAGACAGTAAATACCAACATGATAGATTAGGCATGGAAGCTGGATGATGCTATATGGGCATATTAGACAACTTTCAAGACACCTATTGGTATGTCTCCATGTCAATTGGTGTTTGGAAAGGCATGTCATTTGCCGATTGAGCTTGAGCATAGAGCACTCTGGGAGTTGAAGAAGATAAACCTCAATTGCAGCAAAACTGCAAACTTGAGGTTGGATCAGATAAATTAGATGGATGAGTTCCCTCTGAGAGCCTATGAGAGGTCTACACTTCATAAGGAGAGGATGAAGCTATATCATGACAAGCATATTGAGAAAAGAAGCTTCACTCCTGGTGACTTGTTGTTACTCTTCAACTCCAGACTTCATCTGTTTCCAAGAAAGCTGAGATCTAAATGGTCTGGACCTTTTAAGGTCACACAGATGTTTCAATCTGGTGCTATTGAGCTGGAAAATGATAAGGGTGAGAGGTTCAAAGCTAATGGCCAGCGAATCAAGTCATATTTGGGTGTTCCTGAGGATGTGAAGATTGTAGAGGAATGTAAACTTGATGAAGTCTGAGTAATCAAGTAATCTGCGTCGCGCCGTGACGTTAAATTATGCGCTGCTTGGGTGGCAACCCAAGATGTAATTGTACTAGGTACTTTTCCCTTTTTCCTTATTTTTCTTTGTTTTTATGGAGTCACTGTGTTGATGTGTCCAGGTGAGAATAGGTAGAAAGTGCAGTAACTGGGTGCAGACTGATCTTCACGGACAGTCTCACGGTCCGTCGTGCCCTTCACGGGCACTTTCACGGTCCGTCAAATTAAGGACCAACCTAAAGAAGCTACTGGAAATTGCACGAAAAAGGTTCACGGTCCTTCAGAGCATGTACGGACCATCTAGCCTCTCGTGAACCTCAGGTATGAATGCTCAGTTTCTAAGTCACGGTCACGGACAGGTTCATAGACCGTGATGCTCTTCACGGGCAGCTTCATGGTCCGTGGTCTTCTTCATTCAAGTGTTTCATCTAAGTCAGAGTCACAAACTGTTTCACGGACCGTGATGCCCTTCACGGGAAAGTTCACGATCCGTAGTCTACGACCCAGTCCTACCAAAACCTGCCCGACCCGCGCTTGGACCAAAGTTGAAACTAAACGTATATATGTTCGTAAACGCCAAAGGTCGGCCTTTTCTCTCCTTTCTTATTCCTATAACGATTCTTCAAGAGTAAAACAAAAATGGGTCCTATCATCCATTAATCCGTAGTTCATCCAAGAATCAAAGCCCTAAATCTACGTTGTGAAGAATTTCAAGCCAAGTCCACTGATTCTTCTTTTTGAAAATAATTTTCTTCTAAGCCCTAGTAAGTTTTCTTTTTACCTTGTTATAAGTTTTATTTTATCTAAAACAAGTGAGAGTTGCTTAGATTTGGTTGAAATTTGCATGATTATGTGATGAGTTACATTGACTGATACTGATTTTTTGTGGGTTAAGTTGAATTGGTTATTGTTCATTGTTCTTTAATGTGGGTATGGTCGTAATAGGTCGTAATTGTATGCTAACCGTGTTTGCCTGAATTGGTTGTGATCTGTGTTAAGTGAATGCATTTAGTAAACTAGGTGATGTGTAAATATTTGCTAATTTTGAATCTGTGCTAGAAATGGTTGTTTGGGCTGTAAAATTGTATTTTATTGAATGAGGGAAGAAGACGAATAGAACACTGGTCAAATGTAAGACCACGATAGGTTGTACAGACCATGGAAGACACCACGGGCTGTGAAACCAATTGTGGACCACAATTGAAGTCAATTCATTCCTCAGATTAAGTTCACTGGCAGTATCACAGACCATGGTGCTCTCCACGGGCCGTGAAGCCTTTCGTGAACTGTAACACCTCAGAAAATGGTAGGATAAACTAGAGCCTCATGGTGTGGGTTAGAGTAAACTTAAAGAAATGACTAGGATGTCTTAAAGCTTAAATGGTTAAGGAAGGAGTCTAGGGTGAAGTCTAGGACCTTAAACTACCTAAGAAAAATGAAGGAAAACAAGAGTGACTTCAAGACCATTCGGCGATGGGCAGTAGCTTCGCCCATGAGCCTTGACGATGCGCCAAAGGGCTCTCCTTGCCTAGTGGACAGCCTCTTCACTAACCTTAGCTACTATAACAAAGGGCGAGAAGGGTTGAGGATCACCAATACCTCACTTTGCACCATTGTCATAAAACCTTTACCCTTCAAGTAAATCCCAAGTTCACATACAACATTCCTCAACATCTACATAACCCTAGAAGTTTACCCCTTCAAGGTCATGAATCAAGTATCACAATTACACCTATAGATACTACAATAGGCATGAGGAAACAAGATTCAACAACTAAATAATCATAGATGCAATTCATAGTAATCATCTTGCATCAATACCTTCACTAACATTCATGAAATTGGGGTCATGAGGTGCACATGGGTTCATGGGGATTTTTACAATAGAAATCACCAATTAACATCAATTCATCCATGATATAAGTCAAATAACATAATGAAAATGCTTTTAGGATGAACTTATGGCTAGAATAGAAACCCTAATTTTTAGTCAAGATACCAATTTCGCAAATAAGAGTTTTGATGGGCTTCATGGAGAAACTAATCCATGAATCAAGATCCCCATACCTTAATTGAAGCCTTGCCCACGATTTGGAGTGAAAATCTTGGAGCTTGAACCCTAATCGTCAAGTTCTTGGTGTTCTTCAATGGAGGAACTTCTATAGAGAAAAATATTGAAAGGATTTGGGTCTTCTTTTATTTCTTTTAAGAGTGATTTAAAAAAAGGAGAATTTGACTCTAAAAGTATTTATATTTGTTAGGAAAATAGTAGAAAGTGTTGGTTTTAGTTCAGGAAAGATTTACTTAAAGACCCTTCATTAAACTCAGAATTTTAGCCTTTCCACGCTGAAGCTCACCCATTGGCACCCTTTGGCTCACCAAGGCACTTAGGCGACTCACCTGATGTACCTTGGTCTTGCCCAATTTAACAGTAAGTCACCTAAGGGGCGAGCTCACTTAGGCGATGGGGAGGGATGTTGGGCGAATCGCCAACCCTTTGGGTGATCCTCAACCCTTCTCGCCCTTTGTTATAGTAGCTAAGGTTAATGAAAAGGCTGTCCACTAGGCAAGGAGAGCCCTTTGGCGCATCGCCAAGGCTCATGGGCGAAGCTACTGCCCATCGCTGAATGGTCTTGAAGTCACTATTGTTTTCCTTCATTTTTCTTAGGTAGTTTAAGGTCCTAGACTTCACCCTAGACTCCTTCATTAACCATTTAAGCTTTAAGACATCCTAGTCGTTGCTTTAAGGTTACTCTAACCCACACCATGAGGCTCTAGTTTATCCTACCATTTTCTGAGGTGTTACAGTTCACGGAAGGCTTCACGGCTCGTGGAGTGCACCATGGTCCGTGATACTACCTGTGAACTTAATCTGAGGGATGAATTGACTTCAAGTGTGGTCCACGATTGGTTTCACAGCCCGTGGTGGCTTCCACGGTACATACAACCTATTGTGGTCTTACACTTGACCAGTGTTCTATTCGTCTTCTTCCCTCATTCAATAAAATACAATTTTACAGCCCAAACAACCATTTCTAGCACAGATTCAAAATTAGCAAATATTTACACATCACCCAGTTTACTAAATGCATTCACTTAACACATTAGATCACAACCAATTCAGGCAAACACGGTTAGCACACAATTACAACCTAATACGACCATACCCATATTAAAGAACCATGAACAATAACCAATTCAACTTAACCCACAACAAATCAGTATCAGTGAATGTAACTCATCACATAATCATGCAAATTTTGACTAAATCTAAGCAACTCTCACTTGTTTTAGATAAAATAAAACTTATAACAAGGTAAAAAGAAAACTTACTAGGGCTTAGAAGAAATTTATATTCAAGAAGAAGAATCAGTGGACTTGGCTTGAAATTCTTCACAACGTAGATTTAGGGCTTTGATTCTTCGATGAACTACGGATTAATGGATGATAGGACCAATTTTTGTTTTACTCTTGAAGAATCATTAAAGGAATAAGAAAGGAGAGAAAAGGCCGACCTTTGGCGCTTACGAACATATATACGTTTAGTTTCAACTTTGGTCCAAGTGCGGGTCGGGTCAGATTTTGGTAGGACTGGGTCGTAGACTACGGATCGTGAACTTGCCCGTGAAGGGCATTACGGTCCGTGAAACAGTCTGTGACTCTGACTTAGATAAAACACTTGAATGAGGAAGACCACGGACCATGAAGCTGCCGTGACCGTGACTTAGAAACTGAGCATTCATACCTGAGGTTCACAAGAGGCCAGACGGTCTGTACATGCTTTGAAGGACCGTGAACCCTTCTGTGAACCTTTTTCGTGCAATTTCCAGTAACTCCTTTAGGTTGGTCCTCAATTTGATGGACCGTGAAAGTGCCCGTGAAGGGCACCACGGACCGTGAAACTGTCCGTGAAGATCAGTCTGCACTCAGTTACTGCACTTTTCTACCTATTCTCTCCTGCACACATCAACACAGTGACTCCATAAAAACAAAGAAAAATAAGGAAAAAGGGAAAAGTACCTAGTACAATTACATCTTGGGTTGCCTCCCAAGCAGCGCAAATTTAATGTCACAGCGTGACGCAGGTTACTTGATTACTCAGACTTCATTAAGTTTTCATTCCTCTACAATCTTCACATCCACAGGAACACCCAAATATGCCTTGATTCGCTGGCCATTAGCTTTGAACCTCTCGCACTTATCATTTTCCAGCTCAATAGCACTAGATTGAAACACCTATGTGACCTTAAAAGGTCCAGACCATTTAGATCTCAACTTTCATGGAAACAGACGAAGTCTGGAGTTGAAGAGTAACAACAAGTCACCGGGAGTGAAGCTTCTTTTCTCAATATGTTTGTCATGATATAGCTTCATCCTCTTCTTATAAAGTGCAGGCCTCTCATAGGCTCTCAGACGGAATTCATCCATCTCATTTATCTGATCCAACCTCAAGTTTGTAGTTTCGCTGCAACTGAGGTTTAGCTTCTTCAACGCCCAGAGTGCTCTATGCTCAAGCTCAATCGGAAAATGACATGCCTTTCCAAACACCAATTGATATGGAGACATACCAATAGTTGTCTTAAAAGCTGTCTGATATGCCCATAGAGCATCATCTAGCTTCCGTGCCCAATCTATCATGTTGGCATTTACTGTCTTCGCTAGGATTGCTTTGATTTCCCTGTTGGAAACCTCTACTTGTCCACTGGTCTTTGGGTGGTAAGGCATATCAACCTTGTGTTGTTTCACCCCATACTTTGTCAGAAGAGCACTAAACACCTTATTGCAGAAGTGAGAACCACCATCACTGATAATGGCTTTGGATGTGCCAAACCTTGGGAAAATATTCTTCTTCAGGAAGCTAGCTACAGTTTTGCCATCATTCTCAGGTAAAGCAATGGCCTCAACCCATTTGGACACATAGTCCACTACAACCAATATATATTTCTGTCCATAGGAACTTACAAATGGGCCCATGAAATCAATGCCCCACACATCAAACAACTCTACCTCTAAGATGGGTGTCATGGGTAACTCATGGCGCCGAGAGATGGCTCTTTGCCACTGGCACACATCACAGCTCCTTACTATGTCCACTGCATCTTGATGAATTATGGGCCAGTAGTACCCACACTGAAGTATCTTATGGGCTATTCGAGCACCTCCATGATGACCACCTACTGGAGATGTGTGACAGGCCTCCAAAATGTGCAGCATCTCAGCTTCAGGAATGCACCGCCTGATGATGTTATCAACACAAATCCTGTACAAATATGGGTTCATCCTATAAATACTTACCTACATCATGCATGAACCTATTTCTTTGTTGAAATTTTAGTCCTTCAGGAATGACATCACTAATAAGAAAATTAGCATAATCAGCAAACTAAGGAATAAGGTCAAGAGTTGCAGCTAATACCTGCTCATCCGGGAATGTATCATCTATTTAAAGCTCTAGCTCTTCCTTCTTTGCAGCCTCCAACCTATATAGGTGATCAACTACCTGGTTCTCAAATCCTCTCCTATCCTTCACTTCAAAGTCAAACTCTTGGAGAAGTAGCACCCATCGGATCAGCCTAGGCTTGGCATCTTTCTTTGCTAGGAGGTATCTTAGAGCATCATGGTCTATATGAACTATCACCTTAGTGCTGAGCAGGTAAGCTCTAAACTTTTCAAACGCATACACCACAGCTAATAGTTCCTGCTCAGTGACTGTGTAGCTTCCCTATGCCCCATTCAACGACTTACTACCATAGTAAAATGGATGGAACGTCTTGTTGCGCTTCTACCCCAACACAACTCCTAATGAAGTCCCAATAGCATCGCACATTACCTCAAATGGCTCCGCCCAGTCTGGGCCAATGATCACTGATGTTGAAATCATCTTTTCCTTTAGGCACTCAAAGGCTTTGAGATATGCCTCATCAAAGACAAATGTCACCTCCTTCTCCAAAAGCTTGCACATGGGGTGTGCAATTTTGGAGAAGTCCTTGATGAAACGCCTACAGAATCCGGCATGTCCGAGGAAGCTTCGAACACCCTTCACACAGATTGGTGGAGGTCATTTTTCAATAACCTCAATTTTTACCTTGTTAACCTCAATCCCTTTCTGCGACACTTTGTGACCAAGGACTATATCGTCCTTTACCATGAAATGACACTTATCCCAATTCAGCACTAGGTTGGCCTCCTCGCATCTCTGTAGGGCCCTGTTAAGATTTAACAAATAGTCATCGAAAATATCACCCACTACCGAGAAATTGTCCATAAATACCTCTAAAGTGTCTTCCACCATGTCAGAGAAAATGGACATCATACACCTTTGGAATGTGGCTGGTGCATTACATAGTCCAAATGGCATGCGTTTAAACATAAAGGTGCCATAAGGACATGTGAAGGTGGTCTTTTATTGATCTTCAGGAGCAATTGATATCTGGTTGTAGCCAGAGTATCCATCTAAGAAGCAGTACCACCCTTTACCTGCCAACCTATCGAGCATCTGGTCAATGAAAGGCATGGGGAAATGATCCCTCAAAGTCCACTTGTTCAACTTCCTGTTGTCCATACACACTCGCCACCTAGTGATTGGTCTCCGTGGGACTAACTCATTCTTGGCATTTGCCACCAGAGTCATATCGCCCTTTTTGGGAACACATTGCACTGGACTGACCTAGTGACTATCAGAAATGGGATAGACCACCCCAGCATCTAACCACTTAATGATTTCATTTTTGACCACCTCTTGCATAAGTGGGTTTAACCTTCGTTGGTGTTCAATTCTTGGGTTGCAATCATCCTCTAGTTGAATTTTATGGGTGCATATACCTGGAGGTATTCCAATGATATCAACAATGGTCCACCCAATGGCCCTTTTGTAGCTTCTCAAAACCTTGATCACCTCCTGAACATTTTCTTCATTTAAATTTGCAGCCAAGATCACAGGAAAAGTGTTGTTAGTACCCAAGAATACATACCTGAGGTGACTGGGTAACTGTTTCAGTTCCAACACTGGTGGCTCCTCGATGGATGGTTTTCCTGGAGGGAATGGCCTGTTTTTCAAATCTAGGTCCAATTTCTTTGGAGCATAAGAGTGTGCTCCCATTCCTTGCAATGCATTCACGGTCTCTACATAGTCAGAACTGAAATCAACCTAAAGTTCATCAACACTGCAACAAGAGTTTCCACAGCCATCCGCTCTTCAATGGGTACTCTCATTTCTTCATCAGTAACCACCTCTATTGCAGATATGACATTCATATCATGTGGCTGCTTCATGGACCTACAAATATTGAAATTTGCCTCATCCTTATTGAGTCTGAACTTCAGCTCACCTCTCTCAACATCCACCAAAGCTCTTCCTGTGGCCAAAAAGGGTCTTCCCAAAATGATGGGAACCTCAAAGTCCACTTCGCAATCCAGGATCACGAAATCAGCCAGAAAGATGAAGGTGTCCACCTTTACAAGTACATCTTATAAGATTCCCACAGGCCAATTTACTAACCTATCAGCCATCATCAATCTCATTGATGTGGGTTTTGGAACTCCCAATCCCAATTTCTTATATATGGCTAATGGCATCAAGTTGATTCTAGCTCCTAGATCACACAAAGCTTTCGCAAACTTAATTGACCCAATGGTGCATGGGATAATGAATGCACCTGGATCTACCTTCTTCTGAACCGAAGATGTAGTACCTTTGGCGCTGCAATGATGAACATCATTAGAGAAATCAATACTTACGACTCTCTTTTTGGTAACCAAGTCTTTCATGAACTTGGCATATCCTGACATTTGCTCCAGGGCTTCCACCAGTGAAATGTTTACTGAAAGTTGTTTCGACATGGTGATGAATTTTGTAAACTTCCCATACTCAGCTTTCTTTTGGAGCCGTTGAGGGAAAGAAGGAGGTGGTCTGAGAATCTGCTGTAAAGGCAAGTTTTCTTTAACCCCTGTCTCTTTTCCTCTAGTAGGTTGTCCTTTAGGTTGAGCATCCTTCAAATCGTCTCCTTGCACAACTTCATCATCCTCTCTGCCAGCTTTCTCCAACACCTGTTCATGATTAGTACCTGCAGGAATAGGGTCAGAAAGAATTTTACCACTCCTGGTGGCTATGGCCATACAATGCCCATCCTTCTTAGGATTTTGAATGGTGTCACTTGGTAGCGACCCATTCTTTCTTTGATTTAGTGAGGCTGAGAGTTGCCCCAACTGCTGCTCAATTTGCTTGATGGAGGTAGTGTGAGAGTCCACCAATTGACACATGCTCGAAAAATCCCCTCTCATCTCTTTTACCTCTGCATTAGTTGATTCAACTTTCTGGAGCACCTTGGCCATCATTTCTTCCAGCTTAGACCCGTTGGAACTACCACTTGCTCGGTTTTATTACCTGGGGGCACATAAACACCACTGCGATCGTTCGTGTACCCATCTCTGTTTTGCCAGTTTCCCTGCTCTCTATTTGCTGGCCTATCATACTGACCATCCCTAACATTGTTCTGACCTGCGTTTCTAGAGTTGTAACCCTGATTTCCAGAGTTATAATTCCAGAAACTTCCTTGGTTCCCTAAGTAGTTGGTTTCCTCATCAAGGTCAATATCCTGATCCTCATACCTATTTTACTGTCCCATAACATTTACCTTTTCAGAATTGACAAAAATATGCTTCGTGAGCAGATCTATTTGTTTTCTCATATGTGCCATGTCTTGGTCTCTTTCTTCTTCTCTCTTTCGTTGTTCAGCTGACATCTCAAATGTGTACCCAAGCTCTCCTACCTCTACATCTCTAGTGTACCATGATATGTTATTCTTTGACACTTCATCCAACAGCTGCATGCTTTTCGAGAATGGCTTCCTCATGAATGATCCTCCACAAACTGCATCAACAATGGGTTTAGTGACATAGTTTAAAGATCTATAGAAAGCTTGTTTCATATGCCTCTTAGTAAAATCATGGTTAGGACATTTCTTCAGCTTTTGGCTGAATCTTCACCAGGTGTCATGCATTGCTTCTCCTGGTAGCTGCTTGTGTGTACTTATCTCGTCCTTCATCTACAACTCTTTTGATTCTGGGAAGAATCGTTCCAGGAAAGCTTCCTTCAGCTCAGTCCAAGTTCTGATGGAGTCATCTGGCATCTCATTCAACCAGTTAGTCGCCTCTCTAGTACGAGACAATGTAAACAGCCTCAACCTCATTGCTGTTTGGTTAACCCCAGGAATATCTTGTGACTTACAAATTGCCACAAAATTCATTAGGTGCTAGTTCTCATCATCACCAGTTGCACCCCTAAACATACCTTTCAGGTTCAATAATTGAATCATAGTGCTGGTGATTGTTAACTTAACACCTGGAGGTAGTGAAGGTAACACTATCACTCGAGTGGCTCAAGCTCCATCTAAATCTACATCATCTTCATCATACATCATATGCGCTGGATGCTGAGCTCTACCCCTTCGAGCTATTGGTTGGCGCTGGGGAGGGATCAATCCATCCACTCCTCTATTTTCATCTACCACCCTAGGTTGGTTGTTCCCACCGTTCTGCTGAACACTTCTTGCAACGGCTTAATGAGTCCACAAATTGGACTTATTTAGGGATTTATTTTGATAGAAATAGTGTCCTCGAATGCTTATTTTCTCTTAATATCTGATGAAAACTGTTAAGTTTCAGGTATTTGAAGTTTTAGTGGAAGCATGGACACTTAGGCGCAAAAAGGAACAAAAAGGCTGAAAAGAACAAAGAAGCTGAAGCATGAACATCACCAAGAACCTTTGGTGATTCGCCGAAAAGACAGACTCCCCCCTGTGTTCCAGTATGTGAAGCTTTGAAGGAAGAGGATAAAAAAGGCAATGACAGGAGCAGTCGGCGCTTTGCCGAATATATCCGTGTAGCAGTACTATACCGCCCAATGGTCCAGAACGTCAAGATGTTGTAGGCAAGCACCCAACGGCGATGAGACAGAAGAAGGGCGAGTCACCGAGTCATTTGGCGGACTCGACTAACTTCGCCGAACTATCCGCCTGCACTAATTTTTGAAGTCTATAAATACTAAACTTGTTATTAATTTTATAAGTCCCGAACCATTATTATTATTTTCAGAATAGAATAGCACGTTTTTAGATATTTTCTCTCAAGTTTGGAGAGGGTTTTGTGGGAGACTTGAAGAGAGAAGGATTTCATCTTCCCCAAGTTGGAAGTGGGTCTTCTCCATTCTTCTTCCTTTGCTTAAATCAAGGTTTAATTTCTTATACCCATTTGATTTTAGTATCATTTTAGGTTTATTTTGTTATTTCTTGATGTGTGGCTAAAAACCCCCATTCTTGGGGTGTGATTTAGCAAATATATGTTGATATTGTTGTTGGGTCTTGCTTGCTGATTGGATAGATGTATTTTAATGGTGATTTCACCTAGTGGTTGTGGTTTAATTTAATAGGTTTGTAGTTGCAAATACAAAACCATCCATGTGTTTTCGGCTTGCGTGAGAGGGAGGTCACGAAACCAAGACCACTAGACTGATGGCCTAAGAAGTGGGTCGACATGAGGTTCAGCCCGAAAGGGTGAGCCCTAATCCCATATCCTAACACTCAGCTTGAGAGAGTGAGTGGTGTAAGGCGTAGGCTGGTCTTCATGCGACAAATGGGTGTTTGAGAGGAACCCATTTGAAACGGGGTAAGTTTCCCGAGAGGGAACTTATTTCCATCTAACGCTTAGCCTAGTCACTATTATCTTGAAAATTTTCTACTAAAAGCATGTACCCAATGATTTATCTCAACTTCTATTGCGGTCACACCCCAAGAATATTTCCCCATACTTGATTTTCTTGTTAATTTTTGCTATTTTTCCTACTTGTGACAAAACCCCCAAATCGATATTTGACACTTTTGTGTTGCCCCCTTTAATTTACTATGTTTTTAATCATTAATGTCTTTAGCTATGACTAGTTAGAGCTTAATTTTATTTTTTTATCAATTCTCAAAACCACTCCCTTGGCACACGACCCCAACCTTTAGTTGGGTTACTATACTATCGACGATCGTAGACACTCATACCGTAGGATAGTGTCATTGGTCACGATAAGCATCAAAATGGCGCCGCTGCCGGGGAGTGTTGTTATTTGAGAATTTTTAGATTAGTAGAATTTTTGTTCTTCCTAGTTGTAGTTTACTAATTTAATTTTTAGTTTTGTTTTGTTGATTGTGTAAACATTTCAGAAAGCATGAGTGTTAACGATAGTAATGGGAGCCAAGTGGGCCATCAGGACGACATTGGTAACCTCAAGGATGTCCAAGTTCCCAACATCAATGATCCACATCTCATGGGAGGTGTCGGAGCCATCTGTCTACCTCCAACAGAGGGAAATGTGGTGTTCCACATAACAAGCACCATGTTGCAACTTTTGCAACTTAAAGGACTTTTCAGTGGATTGGCTCATGAGGATCCACATCAGCATCTTCGAAACTTCGTGGATGTGTGTGGACCTTTCCCGTTCAAGAACTTCTCTCAGGAATCAGTTCGATTAAGACTATTCCCTTTCTCATTGATGGGGGAAGCTTGCAAGTGGCTAGTTAAATTACCATGAAATTCAATCACTTCATGGCAAGAGCTGGTCACCGCATTTAATGTGCAAATTTTCCCTCCCTCGAAGATGATGACTATTCAGGATAACATCCAAAGCTTCAAGCGTCTGAATGGAGAACCTCTTCACGAAAATTGGCTCATATTTAAGAAATTGGTTCTACAATGCCCGACCCATGGTCTACCTGATAATGTGCTCCTTCAATACTTTTACCAAATTCTAGACCTGGTGAACAAAGGTGTAGTTGACCAACTTTCGCCCGGAGGCTTAATGCAACAACCATATGCAGTAGTAGCTCAACTTCTCGATGGGTTGACAACCATCAATAGGGTGTGGTACACTCGCGAAGACCAAGTCTTACCGGTCACATTTCAGCTATTCAAGGAGCAGGTTGAAAAAGATAATGAGAGAGACCAAAACATGGCCAAAATCATGACGCAGCTTGACATTTTATCTAAAAATGTCATGGGGTCTGGTGCTCATGGTGTCAATGCTGTGGGATTCGGGGGTGCGAATCCTGAGGAGATGAAGTTTGAAGCCATGTATGACGAGGAAGTAAATTTCCTAGCTAACCAAGACAGGGGCTACCGTTCAAACTACCTAAGGCAGGGTGGTAATCAAGGATAGGTTAGAGATGAAGGCTGGAAGGATCGAGATCGTGAATGGAGGGACCGTAATCCAAATTAGAAGGATGGGGAGAAGGATAGATATGTGCCTCCCCACGAGCGTCAGAAGCCCAAGGATTCGGAAGGTGGTAGGTCTGAAGATATGCTCTCGCGTATCCTAAACAAAGTTGAAGGGTCAGACAAAATGCTAAAAGGTATGAAAGAAGACGTGTCTACCCTCAACCAGACTGTCACCTCTCATTCAGTTTCAATCAAACAGTTAGAGACCCAAATGGGTCATATCTCGTCTCATCTCAATTCGAGACAACAAGGGGGTTTACCTAGTGACACTATGGCCAACCCCAAGAATGAGGTCTAAAGGTTAACTTACGTCGTGCCGCGACGTTAACTAAGGCGTTGTTTGGGAGGCAACCCAAAACCATTTACTCGCCATTTGTTAACTTGATAAAATAATAGTGTGCTATTTGTACAGATTGAGTAAGGAAAGTCCTTGAAAAGATGTATGGAAGCGAGCAACAATTCAGTTTGGCAGATCGCCGACAAGTTCAGCGTACCCAATCATTCCCACCATTTGACGCAATACATCTTAAAGGTTGAGTCTATAAAACTCGGCAGAGTATGAATTTTGTCGGCGCATCGCCAATCCAATTGGCAATCTCGATAAAGACCGCCAATGCATTGCTCACCTGAACTGAAAACTCTGCTATATTCGGTGAGGATATTAGATATTCAGTATTTCGTCGAGTGATTGAGAGAGATTGACTAACAGCACCGAATGAGCAGTAACTGGACGGTCACAAGCCACATGTTTAAAAGTTCCATTTCATTCACTTTCTTTCACTTTGTCCCTTTTCACAAACTCACACTCACACTTTAGTAGTTATATTTCTCACACTTTTAGAGTATTTTACGTGTCGAATTGTGCTCGGATTAGGATCACATTGCTGCCTAGCAAGCCAGTACTATCTAATTCAGCATCAAAGGTTGGTAATCAAACTCCTCAGTTATTTGATTAGATTTTTTACTCATTTGCATAATCACTGACAGTAGAAAATCTCTGGTGAGTCTTTGAGTCACTAGGATTGTATTTATTATCTATTAAGACTTGATATTTTCTGCATGATTTGAGGGACTACCACTTAGCTTTGCTTTGAAGTGAACTGTTAAGCGGTGGGAACAGAAGTTTCTTTGGGTTTTCGTTGAAATTGAGTTATATAAGCATAAGTTGCACTATCTGGGGTTGCAGGTTGAAATTTGAAAGGATGGGTTGAAACTAGACACGTTGAGCTAATCAGTGAGATGAACAAAATCCGCCGAACTGCTCGACGGTTCACCTAACGTCCCCATTTCGCCTTTTACTGAATACTTTATGTATTGATCGATCTGTGATTTTTGGCGGTCAATTTAATTCACAAAATGCATTCGGTGACTCGCCAAAAGATCCCTTGCTCGCCCTTTGTCTACGCCCTTGTATCAGTTGTAAATCACTTTTAACGATTGGTCTAACAGGATAAGTACTTTGCCAACTTGCTTGGCTAAGCGATTCCACACCCAAAAACACCCTTTTTTCTCCTATTTGAAGTGCTATCTAACTTATCCTCGAAGTCTTTGTAGTAATGGCTAGATCAAAAGTCGCAGGGAGAAATGATCCACCCAGGCACATAAGAGCACGAGAGTTTAAGAAAGATGAAAAGAAAGCAGAGCTAGCCAGACAAAGGAAATACACCAATGAAGCCAGAGCAAAGAGATGAATTCCCATCGACCCTAATGTGCCTTCATGGGCTCAAAGTTTTGTTAATGAAATATGGGCCTTCGGAGCAGCTCAGGAGATAGATCAGATGATTACAGCTAATCTTGTTACAGAGACCACGGGAAAGGCAAACAACGAGGACTAAAACAACAATGCTACGGGGATCATGGTTTTACTTCAAGGAAATGCATCGAATGCCCCGACAGATAGAGAAACTGCATAGACAGGATCCCTCTTTACCTCTTTCTATGTCTTATCTTTCTTTACTTTGCTTTTGGATTCTATATTATTTGCGTTTGAGGACAAACACTTTTATTTGTAGTGGGGTGAGGCTCACCTTTTGTGTGCTATTTGTGATTCGTGTTTTGTATATATTTGGGATGTTCTGTTTAAAAATGTGTTTACACTACTTTTCGTGGATGTTTGAGCTCATGGCTCTCTTTTGTTTTTAAATTGCAAATGATTTTGACCCATCCAAAAAAATTTGAATTTTTCACACATTTTTGCCACCCTTTGTGAGTTATTTGTGGTTGTTCTTTCGCAAAAATTTGAGTCTCGGTTTTGATCAATACCGATGACTTGAATAGTGCTCTCAATTGAACGAACATGAATGTACGACTACGATGAGGCCAAATGAAGTTGCATAGACAATATGTGAACTCGTTGCATCTCGTTGTGATTAGCCATTTATCGAATTGATTCTCTTGTAATGACCGTGCACACTAGCGAAAGTGTGTAGTCTTGTTTGACCTAAGTGTCGATGCCTTGTGTGATT
The DNA here is from genome assembly GCA_029582525.1 of Solanum tacnaense. Taxonomy (NCBI): domain Eukaryota; kingdom Viridiplantae; phylum Streptophyta; class Magnoliopsida; order Solanales; family Solanaceae; genus Solanum; species Solanum tacnaense. The sequence continues at coordinate 23,309 of JAJOOD010004207.1, forward strand.
AGCTTTCTTTGAACCATGCATGAATAAACCTAGAATTTTCCCTGTTAGTCTGATTGATTTAGAAAGGTGTCCTCTTGATATGATCTTAGGCAATTTTAAAGAGTGTGCGCCAAATTTGACATATACCTCTTTTGTGGCCTACCCGTGAGCGTGTGAAACTCTTTTGAACACCCTTTGAGCCTTACATTTCTTTGGAAGAACCTTGATGAACCCTAGACCTTACTTGAACCACTACCTACAATCCTCTTGAGTTGTGGTTTAGCGAATAGCCAACTTAGGCCAAAAGCCTAAGTTTGGCCTAAGTTGGGGGTGTGGTGAAAAGGAAAAGCAGAAGTCAAGAAGTACAAGAAAAAGTGCCCCCTAACCCATGGTATTGCATAAGTGGAAACCCCTTAAAAAAAGGGGTTTCCAAGCAATCCATGAGGGTGAATAAAAAGGTGACGTAGAAGCACTAGAAGAAGAATCGATAAAGGAATAGAAGGGAATGCCTTGAGAATACCACATCCCACGAAGAAGGAGCCACTGAGCCTAAATGACCATACCTTTACACTCATCCCCATTACAAGCCTTAGAAAGACCTTTTTGATCTTGAGTAAACCGAATCGAAAGTCGATTAGAAAATAAGGGCAAACCTATGGGTGAAAACATGCATTGCGTTCCTCTTTTTGAGTGTGAGCGTTGCGTCGGATTCCTAATCTTGAATTGATTAACCTCTGTGTGTGAATATGGAATCATTCTTCATGTGAGGGCATTTAGATACTTTTTGTTAAGCTTGAACTTGCACAAGTAGCAAGTATTGTGAGCATGGGAATATTTGGTAATGGTGTGTCACAACTTGAATCTTAGAGTACACAATTGATCCTCGCATAAGTAAATTGAGTCTTGTTGTGTACACTCATGATTGAGTCTTGTGTAGCACTATTTGATCTACATCTTATGAGTGTAGGTTTCGTCTAGGTGACTTCTACTCCCTACTTTGAAGAAGACTTGGAATTGACTTCTCCAAGATTTGTGGTAGGTCCTCAAGATCCGAGGACAAACATTTGATGCCACTTTATGTTCTTTCTTATTATAATAGACTTTGTAAACTTTCGATGTACCTCTTTCTATGAGACTATTATATCTAAGGGCTATTGACCCTATTTGAGATTTTCTATTGTATTCCTATGTTTAGATGGTGTATGTGAGACAAAGATTCTAGATTCCTACTATTTTCCATCTATGAAGATGGAGTATGAACTTCGATTGTAAATGTTTTAATTTTCCGCATTATTTCTACTTTCTTATGTTATGATGATGCTAGGGCTTGTATGAGACCCCTTCGGGGTCGACTACGCCATGTTACACCATGTTACGCCAAAAGAAAGAACGCAACAAAACCTGCCCCCCCTCCCCATTGCTTCTTAATTAGAGGGTCATGACGACTCCAAAAATAGTTGTTTTGAGGTGCGAATAAATGTTACACATGAAGATCACTCACCTCGGGCTACTAGATCACTGACCAAAAGGTCTATCCTCTAGGACACTCCTTCTCGGTCTGAAGAGGGAGGTAGTAAGAATGATAATGGAGAGGACTCAAAAAGTCAATATGATGCTGCGCTGGTAGCCAATCTGTTGATAACTCGAGGGGCAGTGCAGAATCTGAAAGCAGTTCTCAGGAAAATCCAAACACCTCTCCATCTGCAGTAAATATAGAAGCTGGGACAAGAGTACGATAGGAAGAGGCTACTATAGAGGATGATGAAGAGATCACCGATGATGATGCCATGGTGATGTATGTGAAAGCCCATGAACCAAATCCTGACTGAGACCACAACTGATTGCATGTTACCGTTCCATGTGAACTGTGAACCGATCTGAAGAATTTTTCAACAATGGGATTGTGACTAAGAATGGCAGCTTCAAGAAGCGGGCAATCATGCCTGAGACTAGAGTGGTGGTAGCTGACATTAAAGCATTCTCGGACGTTTCAATTTCATCAGTTTGATTTGATGGACAATGCACATGGGGATTACTCTTTCCACCTGAATAGGGAGTTCTACTCCTCGTATGCAGCCACACTAATGAGTCTTGTTGTGGACACAAAGACTACAAAGCATGGATAGAGAGACATTGCCATTATATGGGGTCCACTCAATTATATTATAGTTCGGGGTAAATCAGTAGATATCTCGGAGGCCACTATTAACAGGATGTTGCATGGCCCCGAATACTCTGCACCGGCTTAGTTGGCTTTTTCGAGGCAAAACATCATGAAGTCACTAGTGACATTACTATGAAGATTAAGAGTTCTCGCGAGACGGTGTTGCGCTGGATTGCAAAACAAATTGCCATAGATGGGGAGAATGTTGTTTGGGTCACCACGATGCCAACACTGATTCCAAAAGCTTTGTTATCATTTCCAGCCAAGGTATGGTGGGTTGTTGTGCATGCCCAATTGAGACCTACAGGAACCGCCAAGGTATGGTGGGTTGTTGTGCATGCCCAATTGAGACCTACAGGAACCGACAACACTTTGTCTCCTTCTTTAGCATCTTTAGTAACCTGCCTCATGGCTGGTTACCCAGTCAATGTGGGGCGGATCATAGCTACTGAGATGAGAAACAGAGCATTGAATGAGAAAGTCGGGTTTCCATTTCCCTGTCTGATAGGGAAACTGTGTAGACAAGCGGATATTCCACCAAACAAGCTGATTGATAGATGGCGTGATGCATTTAGACTTATCCAGGTTTCTAAAATCAAGGATGTCGCGAACCATATCTTTGGCACGAAGTATGCCGATGTGGGTACTTGTAACACCCCGGAAATTCTATGACTTAAGTTAGAGCCTCACCTTATGAATAATGACTTAAAAATAGTTAAAATGATGTTTATAAACCTAGACTAATGTAATTCTCTTGGTTTGGAAGATTAAAAGTCTAAACGTCAAGAAACGACCACGACGTCCGAAAACTAGAGAAGAATGTGTTCTAGTGTGTCCTTAGGCTTTGGGCAGTTTTGGGAGTGTTGTATGATGGTATAATCTGGTGAAAAGGTTTAAAATAGGTAAATATATGTTACTAGGGTCAAAACACTCGAATACGACGCCCCGGGGCCAACCTAAGGGGTCTCGAGGATGACCCCAACTTTAGCCAAGCAAGCTGCCAAGGCAGCTTGCAGATTGCACTTGAAGGGAATAGCTGCGCGTCGCGCACTTGCTCCCCCAACGAAAAAATATCCAGTTCACGACGCGGTCGTGTCGCAGACTCTACTGTCTCGAAATTTAATTCCAAATATCTTCAGGGAACAGCTCCGCGTCGCGGACTTGTTCCGCGACGAAAATGCAGAAATTCAGAAATCTATTTTTACTTCATTAAAGAGTCCATTTAAGTGAGGGGGGTTTAGGGTACTTTAGGGGACGTGTATATAATGATTTTTAAGTCAATTTACCTCACTTTTATCACTCAAACACAAAACCCCAAAGATCTAAACCTAAAGTTCCTCCTTCTCTCTATTCTCTCTCTCTTCTCAAGAACTCCATTGAAGAAGATTGGAACTTCAAGAAGAAAACCAACTCTCCAAGGTTTCAACTCAGATTTTCGGGGTTAATTCATCTATAAGGTATGTTTGCTTATCACTCTTGGGATTCCTTTCCCCAAGAGGCCCCTTCAAGATGAATTTCAAAATCTCCAATTTCTTGGTTTCAATCCAAAAGCGTGGGTCTTCTTCCTAAAGTGAAATTGATGTCATAAACTGACTTTGATTGATGTTATATGAACAATTATGGATGAATTTATGTTGTATTGGTGGTTTCTTGAAGAATTCCCCATGAGACCCATGTTTCTCCTTCTTTTCCTAATTCTAACCCTAGGTTGTGTTGGATATTGATTGAAGCCTATGAATTGAATGTGATGTTATGTAATTCATGTTTGTATGATGATTCTAACCCTAGTTTGTGTTGGATATTGATTGAAGGCTATGAATTGAATGTGATGTTATGTAATTCATGTTTGTATGATGATTCTACCCTAGGTT
>JAJOOD010004208.1:0-26483 GCA_029582525.1 Solanum tacnaense
TATACAGCTAAACAAGTTTTCCGGTAACTTCCGAAGCACATTTTTAAGAACTTTTTGGGTCAAATTCAAATATAATCATTTCATTAAGTTCTCGACTCTAAACTCACATGTGAGGCTCTAGTTTCACTCTATCATTTTCTGGGTCGTTACAAGCTCACACCTTAGTCAATTCACTCTCTCGAGATATATGTGTGGGATTGGGTTTAGGATTTACTCTCTCGATCTATACCCAGATCAACCCAGTGCTCAGAAACCATCAATCAATAACCATAGTTCTAAAACCTCTCTCTCGAGCAAGCCAAGAACACAAATATAGAACTGCATTTGCAACTAAAATTCTTAAATTAAACCACACTTAATGATTGAACTCACTTTTAAATAGCATTTAAACTAACAATTAGCAAAAACCACAAACTAATTCAGCACATAATCACATGATCACACCCCAAGAATTGGGGTTTTAGCTAGACATTATAAAAAGGTAAAAAAAAACAGTTACCAAATTGATTATCCATCAATTGGGTAAGACTAATTTTGTCTTTACAATGCTCTAGTTGATGAATCTTAGAAACCCACTTCCAAATTCTCAAAAGTAAACTTCTCCCACTCTTCAAAGCTAAAGAAAAACTATGTAAAAATGGTCTAAGACTAAGTTAATTTCTCAGCATATGTTCTAATGATAAATAAAATATTTAAAAACGTATTTATAGTGGCCAAAAAATGCTACGAATAGGGATTCAGCGACGTAAGTCAGGCTCGCCGAACTACTTGAACTCGAGTCACTCGGCGAGCCGCCCTTTGATCTCTTACATCACCTTTTCGCCTTGTCATTCAGCATCCTTGGGTTCTGTAACTTTGGGTAATCTATCAATGCTTTGCGTAACTGCTCGTCAATGCGCCGACTGCTCTTTCTTGTCACCGACTTTGTTTCTTCCCTCAAGGCTAGCACACTAGAACATTAGGCGGTGGAATTAGCCATTCGTCGATTTGCCAAACGCTCTTGGCGATCACCAGGCTCGCCTTTTTTAATTCTTCAGCTTGTTTTGTTCCTTTTTGCATGTTTGTGTTCTTGCTTTGTTCCTCAATCCATATACCTGAAAATCAAGGGCTTATCATTATTTTATGGCATAAATTAAGCATTTGAGGACACTAAATCTATCTAAATAAAGCTCCAAATGAGTCAAAATCTCGGACTCATTATGAACCTGGAACAGTGGATTGGGAAGGCCCCTTTAAACCCTTGTCACACCTCAAAACCAGTTTCAAGGGTTTTTTGCCTCTTCATAACCCGTCTGGAGGTCACTGAGAATGGGCTGAACTTGGGGTGGGTTCTGGCTCACCATGAGCCGTGTAAGGGCTCGTGGGAGGGGAGCCCCTCTTGGCAAAGCAAAGGAAGGCTCAACGAGCACCACCGCGAGTCGTGGTTTCCTTCACTGCCAGTCAAGGGCTCTTTGAAGGGTGCCATGGCTCAATTATGGGCTGGTGACCTCCCACTTACCCCTTTTTCTAGACTTCTTGACTCCGATGTATTACATTATCTTCCCCTTGGGAACATTCTACATCGAATACGGTTCTAGACATCACATCAAAGAAAAGAATTAAAATCTAGCAGCCCAACATGCACACAATTACATAAAAGTACATATCTGAGGATAAAACATCAACTCCAAGCTAAAGCATGTTCGAAACATTATATTATGAAGTCTATATACCACTCATAATCAAATGAAAATAATCATGTAGAGATCAATTAAGTTGACTCAGTTTTTCAAAACTTAAGCTTTGTTCATGATTATGGATAAATGAGGAAATCATGGGAATATCAAAGACACATGACACCAAAGAGTAAACCATGAGGAACTCAATACCTCAAGCTAGAGTAGGGGTAGAAGGAAATAGATGAGGATAATGGGACATCATATTGGCCTCGGCCTCCCAAGTAGCACCCTTAACTAACTGATTCTTCCACAACACTTTCACGGAAGCAACTTCTTTATTTCGCAACTTCTTGACTTGCCGGTCTAAAATCTCAAACGGAACTACTTCATAAGAAATATTCTCCTTAACTCCCAAACCTTCTAAGGAAACTATAGATGTCGGATCACCAACACATTTCTTCAATAAAGAGACATGGAAAACATGATGTACTGATGCCAATTCATTAGGATATTCAAGCTCAAAATCAACTTTACCAATATGTCTCAAAATCTTATATGGACCTACATATCGAGGACTAAGCTTCCTTTTATTACCAAATTTCATTACACCCTTCATGGGTGAAATTTTCAAATAAACTCAATCATTCACATTAACTTGAAGATTCCTTCTTCTAATAGCGGCATATGACTTTTACCGACTCTGAGCCATTTTAAACCTTCCTCTAATAAGTCAAACTTTTTCCATAGCATCATGTACCAACTCGAGGCCTATCAAAGTGACTTCACACACTTCAAACAAACCTATAGGAGATCTATACCTCTTACCATATAATGCCTCAAATGGATCCATTCCAATACTTGAGTAATAGCTATTGTTTTATGCAAACTTAATCAAAGGCAAATGATCGTCTCAATTACCCTGGAAGTAAATTACACAGGCTCTCAACATATCCTCCAAAGTTTGGAAAGTGCGTGATAACTCTCAACTACACTTCATCGGATCTAAGTGTAGGCGGTCACAATCAAGTAAACCCAACTAAGAGTTGGGGTTGATCCCACAAGGAGTGATAAAGTAAAGAATTCAATTAGCAAGTGAAAGGAGTGTTCTAATTATTTGTAGAAGTAGATATTTTTGAAAAAAATAAAGTAAATAACAGAGTTTTGACAATTAATATCAATTGGGTGGATTAGAGTGAACAATTAACAACTACGAACAAACAGAATTAATCAAATAGAGAGGGATCCTTAGGGAAGTGATCGATTGAACACCAATTTCACTATATCGGTGATTATTGTTTACTAAAAGTCGTTGAATCTTAGTGGGTAGGCTAGGATTTAGGTGTAATATTCATTTCTCAATCAACTATCGCGAATCAAGCGAGTTCTCTCGAACCTCGACAATCATGACACATATAAGCAACCTAATACCTCAATTAATCTACTTTTTAAAGCTATATTAGTAGGATGAAATTCAGACCCACTTTCTCAAGCTAAGTAAACAATAACACAATCACTACAATCATCAATTAGTTGTTTTAATTCGAAAAACCTCTTTCTCGAGCAAGCTTTGAATGCTAAACTAGAATTGTATTTGCAACTACAATTCATCAATTTAAACTCAACTACTAATTTAACCCACTTCAAATCAAAAATAAGATTAGTAAATTATAACACCCATAAGCAAATTTGAACATTAAATCGCATAATCACACCCCCAAGAATGGGGGTCTTAGCCACACATAATAAAGAGCAAGAAATAGTTACCAACTATGTTTTCCATCAACTTGGGTAACAATCCTCAAGTATTCAAAATGCTCAAATTGAGATCAAAATCAATAAAACCCTAAACCTCTATTCAAAAACTCAAAGAACAATGTTAGGGATCAAAAACCATGAACTAGACAATGTGGGAACTCTCAAAAACTTCAGAACTACTTTTTCTTCTTTTTAAAATTCCATTTATATGTTTCCAAATTTTCAGCTGCGGAGCCACTCGGCAAAATAAGTCGGGCTTCAACGACCAGATCGGTGATGCGCCAAATGCTCTTTTCCATCGCCTTCTTGTCTTGGCTTTTCGAAACTTCCATTCTATGACTTTAGGCGATCAAAACTTCCATCGCCGATCCATTCGACGCCTCGCTGAAACTCCAATCTCCTCGCCGAGTTAACGTTTTCAATGGGCCGGCCTGTTGTGACTTATGGAGAGCTGAAGAGCCACTAGCCGAGTGGCTTTGGCGAGCAGCATCCTTGCTTTTCTTGAGCTTTTTCAGCTTTTTTTCCCTCCTTTAATGTCCTTGCCTTTCTCTTTTGCCTTCATTGCTGCAAATTTGCATTTTAACATCAGTTTAGAGCATAATATAGGCACTGAGGACACTAAAACTCTGAATATGAAGCCCTATATGAGTCAAAATCCCCGACTCAAAAATACCCCCTTACTTAAACATTTCCTTGTCCTCAAGTAAAACACAATATCAATCAGTTCAACAGGAATGTCTACGAATAGTGCTACTCAATACTCAACATGAATGCACATGAATTTCGATCTACCCACGCAATGTTCAATTGTGCACTACAAGTTTCAAACTGTGAGTAGCCATCATCAAATAGAAATCAAGCTCACAATGCTTGCTTCAAATGCAAATTGGAGCTCAACAAAAGTATTTGAATGCCCTCACATCAAGAATGATTCCATACTCACACAAAGCTCGTCGAACTTTCAAAATTAAGAAGTAAAAAGTAACTCTCACACTCTTAAAGATAAACACATGCATGATTTTACCTATTGTCTTGCCCTTATTTTCCAGTCAACATGACATTAGGCTCAATCGAGATCACAAAGGTCTTTCAACGCTTGTAACGGAGCTGAGGGTAAAGGTATGATCATCTTGACTTAGTGACTTCTACCTTCATGAAGCATGAAATGCATGTCACTTTTTCTCCTTTGCTTTCACTCTTTTTGATTTTCACAATCCACCATATGTTCCTTTAAGCATGATTCATTGAACACCCCATTTCTTTTATCCATTGCACAAACTTTATTTCAACACCTTTTTCTTTTTCAATTTTTTTCTTCTCTTTTCTATTTTTTTTATATGCAGGGGTTCCATCTTTTTTAACACAATTCATCAAGGGCGAATTTTTCACAAACTTCTAGTAACTGCTCAACCGTCTGTGTTGGTGGTAGAAGAGGTGTAGGAGTCACCGGTATCCTGGCTGGATCAAGTAGCACTTTAGAGCGCAACTCATCTTTCCTCCTATGCAATGTCTGATCATTCTCCAGCTCAGATACGAATGTCGGCGACGTAGACCACGAGTTAACCTCACCGTCAGACTCTAAGGTGGTGAGGTGGGTGTCGTAGATGCATATGTTGTCAGAGCTATCCTCAGCTGGACGTTGCTTTGCAAGCCCCTTTCCCTTTTTCTGTGTTTTTTCCCCTTGTCAGAGGAAGTTTGGCTTGTGTTGCTCGTGACGGAGTAGCACCCTCAGTGTTAACAATTCCCCGTGTTCTATTTCATGGTGGTTGGTTTCTTCCTGGAACCTCTGGTCTGGCCATATCTGCAAAACAACACAGAATGAACCAATACGTTAGAAACAGGCAAACAAAATATCCAAATATAAAAATTGCAAAAAAATTCGCTGACTAGTTTGGCGAGCCAAATCGGGCTCGCCGAAAGTTAAAGAATATAATTTCTCAAATATGAACACAAGTCGACGAGGTATAGGGACTTTCGGCGTTTCGATGATACAATTCGGTGAACTAAAAGTAGCTCGCCAAAAACTACTAAATATTTTCTTAAAATTAGGGCTGACAAAGGCTATCTCAAAGACATTTGGTGAGTCACCGAGAGCTCAAGCATACCGCTGAGTGTTACAGAATCAAAGAACCAAAAATGAAAAACAATAGGGCGGTCTAGGGGTCACTTGGAGAACCGCTGAGTAATTAGGCGAGCTCGACTAAGCTCGCCGATTGGTCTCTTGTGCCAGTTTTTTATCCCGACTTTCCATTTTCAACCCACAACCCACGATAATAAAATTTACACACTATTCTAAGCAATTCAGCCCAGACCCATATCAATAATGACCCAGGGTACTCAGACTTCCCCCGTTTTGTCTAAAATTGACCAATCAACGTATTTTGCCCTTATGAATGACGTCACCCACTCTATCATTGGGAAAATCCAGTCGATCTGTACAATTCGGGTTACTCAGAATTCGCCAACACAAGATCCAACATACATATAGTATACACCCACGATTTAAATTAATTTAGACACGGAATTTAACAATTATGGGATAAGTATAAAATTAAATAATATACGATAGGTACCCTTAATAAGAAATTAACCAACTACTCAATATCACGCAATAGATCCAACAAAATACAAGAATGCATCACAAATTACCAAAGTTTAAGTCGAGTTAAGGAAACCAACCTTAAAAATAGATGGAAACAAATGCTAAGACAAGAAAGTACGGAAGCTAAAGCACAACAATCCCCAGAGCAATTGATCCCTACACAAAAGTAACGAGAAAAATATGATCAAAATATGGAATGTAAGAGTCCAAAAGTTGGAAAATTTGAAATGAATGGAAATTTTTAATATAAAACGGTTGAGGCCTTTTTGACCCTTCAGTTCACGCCTCACTCGGTGATATCAACTTATGTCGCCGACCATTCGACAATGCGCTGAATGGTGCTTTTGCCCAGTGAAATTTAAAGAAATCCAACCACTTGGATAGTCAAAAAGGCGATCCATATTAGGCTCGGGGACCTGTTCGGCGAGTCGCCGAACATTACATAAGCTCGCCTAATTGTCTTTTTTTCCCAAAATTTCAAATTTTTAACCTACACATCTAACACCTGTCATTCAAACAACAACATGTGCCTTATTTAACGTCGTGGCACAACGAAGACACACTTTCGAGCTTCATTCTTTGGGTTGACCATAGTATCACTCAGTAATCCTCATTTTCATCTTGGGCTTATATGAGTCGAAATTTGACCCATTTGTGTTTCAAGTTGCTTAATTGGCACCAAATGTAAGGTAACGGTTTGGTTCACGGAAGAGACGTCATTTTTAATTTCCTTTAGCACCTTGTACGATCCTTCAACTTTGTTGAGAATGTGTGCAAGCATATCTTAAGTGTAGAAGTTTTCAGGATCAACACTTTGCTCTTTTGGCTTTTTGCACTCATTGGGAGGTACATATCATTCTTTGTCACCATCTCTCTCTCACATTCGTACAATGGTCATGCTATTCCCTATCTCGGTCTCCCCAACTGCCATCTAGATCCCTATTCCAACCTTGGTTCCCACCCGGCCTTGGAAAGTTTGGACGGAAACCACCTGCTTGATTTTCTAAGAAATGCACTTCTTCATTGTATATAGCTTCAAAGTGTGCTTCATCATGGTTCACTCCACTAACTCTGACTGCATTTACAACCTTGGAAACACTCTGCATGACTTTATTTGACAATAGATCTATTTGGGTCATCATCTTGGCCATGTTTTCATCCCGCTCTTGGTCCTTTTCTATTTGTTCCTTTGTCATCCTGAAGTTCAAAGGAGACATTTGAACCTCTCTAGTGTACCAAGCACATTTTATCTTTGGCATCTCATCAAGAAGAGTATATGTTATTTCAAATAGTTATTGTATGATTCCTTCTCAAACAACCTGGTCAGCCAGACCCTTGTTGACTGAATCTAGACTCCGGTAGAAATATCATAGCAACATATTGTTCAGGAATCTATGAGTTGGACATTAGAGAACCAATTTCTGAAACATCAACCATGTCTCATGAATTGGTTCACCATCCACTCGCTTAAAGTTCTGAATATTAACTCTCAATGTCACCATCTTCAAGGGAGGGAAAAACCTTACATAAAACACATTAGTGAGCTCCTCCCAAGAAATGATTGAATCCCTTGGTAAATCAGACAAGCACTTTGTTGCCTCCCTCATTAGGGAAGAGGGAAAAAAATTAAGTCGGATAGACTCCTGAGTGATGTTGTTGAAGTAGAATGGCCCACACACATCCACAAAGTTCCGGATGTGGTCATCAGTATCCTCAGTAGCTAGACCTCCAAATAGATCCTTCATTTTCAACAACTGCAACATAGTACTAGTCACATGAAACACTGCATTGCCCACAACCGGAGGCAATCGAATAGCTCCGCACTTCCCAACTGATCTTCATTGACATCATGCAAGTTACTTATGTGATCATTGTGCCCAAGATGTCTAGCATTGCTACCGTTTACACTCATCTCTTCACTTATTTAAGTACAGCCAACGACAATAAAAATAAGTTGATTCAACTACAACAAAATTAGTTCACATCCAAACTTCACTTAAAGAATTCTAAACATCACTCCCCGGTAGCAGCACCATTTTTTATAATGCTTAACTACACTTCATCTGATTCTAATTGTAGGCAGTCACAATCAAGTATAAACCCAACTAAGAGTTGGGATCGATCCCACAATGAGTGATAAAGTAAAGAATTTAATTACCAAGTGAAAGGAGCATTCTAATAATTTGTAGAAGTAGATATTTTCAAAACAAATAAATTAAATGGCAATGGTTTGACTATTAATGTCAATTGGGGGGATTAGAGTGAACGATTAACAACTACGAACAAGCGAGAGTAATCAAATAGAGAGGGATACTTGGGGATTTGATCGATTGAACACCAATTTGGCTATATCGGTTATTATTGTTTACTAAAAGTCGTTGAATCTTTGTGGGTAGGCTAGGCTTTAAGTGAAATAACCAAATCTCAACCAACTATCGCAAATCAAGCGAGTTCTCTCGAACCTCGACAAGTATGACACATATAAACATCCCAATACCTCAATTAATCTACTTTTACAAGCTAGATTAGTAAGATTGAATTCATTCCCACATTCTCAAGCTAAATCCACAATAACCCAATCACTACAAGCATCAATCAATAGTTTTAATTCTAAAACTTCTTTAGCAAGCAAGCTTTGAATGCAAAACTAGAACCGTATTTGCAACTACAATTCATGAATTAAAACTCAACTACTATATGAACCCACTTCAAATCACCAATAAGATTAGTAAATACTAACACCTATAAGCTAATTAGAACATTCAATCACATATCACACCAGAATAATGGGGGTTTTAGCAACACATAAAAAAGAGAAAGAAATAGTTACCAAGTATGTTTTCCATCACTTTGGGTAAGAATCCTCAAGTGTTCAAAATTCTCAAATTGAGTTTAAAATGAATAAAACCCTAAATCTCTACTCAAAAACTCAAAGAACAATGTTTGGGATCAAAACCTAGAACTGGACAATGTGGAAACTCTCAAAAATTTCAGAACTACTACTTATTTTTAAAATTCCATTAATACGTTTCCAGAATTTCAGCTTCGGAGCCACTTGTTGAAATAAGTTGGGCTTCACTGACCAGATCGGCGATGCGCAGAATGCTCATTTCAATCGCCTACTTGTCTTGGTGTTTCCACACTTCCATTTTGTGACTTTAAGAGATCTAAACTTCCATTGCTGATCCATTCGGCACGTCGCCGAAACTCCAATCTCCTTGTCGAGTTGGCATTGTCCATGGGTTGTCCTGCAATGACTTTTGGCGAGCATCAACCTTGCTTTTGTTCAGATTTTTTTCACTCTTTCTTTCTCGATAATGTCCTTGCCTTGCTCTTTTGCCTTCATTGCTGCAAATTAGCATTTTAACTTTAGTTTAGAGAATAAAATAGGCATTAAGGAAACTAAAACTATGAATATTAAGCCCTAAATGATTTAGAAGCCCCAACTCATCATTACGATCTACTTGCCCATCAGTTTGTGTATGAAAGGTCGTACAAAGCTTAGCACGAGTACCAAGACCCTTTTGGAAGGATTTTCAAAATTGAGAAGTGAATTGAGTACCACAATTAGAGATAATGGATAAAAGCACTCCATGCAACTTTACCATTTCTTTCAAGTACAACTTAGAATAGTTCTCTGTCGAATAAGAAATCTTGACGGGCATGAAATGAGCCAATTTCATCATCCAATCTACAATAACCAAAATCGAGACATGTTGTAACCGGGTGCAAGGCAAACCAACAACAAAGTCTATATTTAAATCTTCCCACTTCCAAGTAGGAATGTTAATGCCTTAGGATAAACCTCCCAATAGACCTCCCGCAAATAATGATACATATTGGTGGCTCCCGGGCGAATGGAATACCGAGAACTATGGGATTCTAACAAGATCTCCTCCCTTAAGTCATCAGTATTAGGAACACACAAATGACCCTTATACCTAAGTACTCCATCGCCTCTTTTGGAGAAAGCCTCTACGGACTTTTTCAGTATCGCTTCCTTTAAATCAACCAAATCGGATCAAGACCTTGCTTAGATGTCACATCCTCCACCAAAGACGATCATGAGCCATTGTGAACCATAACACAACCTTTGGAAGAGTCCACTAACTGAACACCTAATCGGGCCAATCTATGAACGTGTCGAACTAACTCCTTCTTATCACCCTCGATGTGAGCAACACTACCCATAGATAACCCACTAAGAGAATATGCCACCACGTTCGCCAATACGGGGTGATAGAGAACACTCGTATCATAATCCGTCAATAAATTAAGCCACCTCCTTTGGCGATGATTAAAATCCTTCTTATTAAATACATATTCAAAACTCTTGTGGTCGGTAAAACATCGATGTGAGCGCCATATAAATAATGTCTCAAGATCTTAAGAGAAAACACAATTGCCGCTAGTTTGAGGTCATGGGTCAGATAATTCTTCTCATGAATATTAAGTTGCTTTGAATCATAGGCAATGAGTTTCTCGTTTTGCATAAAAACACATCCTAACCCAATTCATGAGATATCACAATAAACAACAAAACTATTAGTCCCTTCCAACAAGGTCAACACCGGAGCGGAAGAAATTTATCCTTCAATTCCTAAAAACTCTTGTCACATGCTTTGGACCATATGAACTTAGCTTTCTTTTGAGTCAATGTTGTCAATGGAGAGTCATCGACGAAAACCCCTCAACAAACCTTCTATATTAACCAGTTAAACCCAAGAAACTTCTAATATCTTAAGGGGATAGAGGTTTAGGCCAACTCCTAACAGCATTTGTCTTCTTGGGATCTACCTCAATACCCTTACTTGAAACAATATGACCAAAAAAAGCCACGGACCTTAGCCAAAACTCACATTTGCTAAACTTTGCAAAGGGTTGTTGGTCCTTCAGAATTCGCAACACAATCCTCAAATGATTGATGTGATCATCTTCACATCTCGAATAGATCAATATATCATCAATGAACACAATTACAAACATGTCAAGGTATTGTCTAAACACCCTATTTATCAAATCCGTAAAAGCCTCCATAGCATTAGTCAAATCAAAAGACATCGCCAAAAACTAAAAATGACCATACAGAGTTCTAAAAGCCATTTTCGAAATATCATCTTCTTTCACCCTCAATTGGTGATAACCTGAGCGAAGGTAAATCTTGGAAAAGTAACTCACTCCTTGAAGTTAGTCAAACAAATCATCGATCCTTGGGAGAGGGTACTTATTCTTAATAGATACCTTTTGAATTGTCGGTAGTCAATACACACAATAAGCGAACCATCTTTAATCTAACAAATAAGACTGGAGCACCTCATGGAGAGATACTCGGTCAAATGAAACCCTTATCCAACAAATATTTCAATTGCTCTTTCAACTCCTTTAGCTCTGCCAGAGCCATTCGATAATGAGGAATACAAATAGGGTGCGTATCTGGGAAAAGGTCAATACCAAAGTTTATTTTCCTTTCGGGAGGAATACTGGGTAAATCATCTGAAAACACTTTTGGAAACTCTTTAACAAAGGTGACCAACTCAAGAGTAGGACTTTCAGAATCTACATCCCTCACCCTAACTAGATGGTATATGCAACCCTTAGCAATCATCTTTCTAGCTTTAAGACAAGAGACGAACTAACCCTTAGTCATAGAATTTCCCCTTTTACATTCTAGGACAGGCTCATTTGGAAACTAAAACATGACTACACGAGTTCTACAATCAATAGAAGCATAACATTAGTACAACCAATCCATACCAAGGATAACATCGAAATCTAGCATATCAAGATCTACCAAATCAACAAAAGTGACTCGATGGAACAGGGAAATGGAACACTTTCTATAGACCCTCCTAGCCACAATAGAATCACCAACAAGAGTACAAACAAAAAAAGGATCTATCAACACATTCAGAAGAATAGCAAACCTCATAACCACATATGGCGTCACAAAAGGCAAGGTAGCACTAGGTGAAGTAAATCATAAACATCAAGTAGGAATACTTTCAACATACCTGTAACCACATCGGGAAAACCCTCTTGTTCACCACGTGTCTAAAGTACATAAATTTTGTTTTACTTCTGACTTTCACTAGGGCCGCATAAAGGATTAGGCTGAGCCCTTTGACGATTATCTCCATTGTTCTTAGCAACTGAAGGACAATCTCTTATATTGTGGTCCATCTTACCACAACCAAAACAAGCATTAGAACATGTTAGACACTTACCCTCGTGCTTCCTTTCACACTTAACACAAGTATGCAATAAGGACCCACTACCACTTCCTCCTTTAGGCTTAGGGTTAGACACCCTCTCTTTTTTGAACATAGAAAGAACATTCAAGGAACCTTGAACGGAAAACCTTTGTCCAAACTTCGAACGACCATTTCCATTGGATCTTGAATGCGAGAAGTCACCATCACCAGTTGTAGACCTCTTTACCTCCCTAGTCCTTTCCATAAGTTTCTCCTCTTTGATTTGTTGAGCATGAATCATGAGATGATAAATGTCCATATAATTGACAAGCATAGCGGTATGACATTCCTTAACCACCATTTCAGACACACCCGAAACAAACTTACTCATCCTTGTCCTAGGATTGGCAACCATAGTAGGAGCATATCGAGATAATTTTATGAATTCCAAAGCGTATTCCTTCACACTCATATTTCCTTGATGAAGGTTGATGAATTCAAGTACCTTTCCCTCCCTCATCTCAAGGGAAAATAACCTATCAAAGAAAGAAACTTTAACCTTTTCCCAATCGAGAGGACCCGCATCAGCTTCCATCCTTTCCTTCCATTGGTTGAACCAAATATCAGTAACCCCTTTAGTTGATAGGAGGCCAACTCCTCCTTTCCACCATCGTCACTCCTATGATCATCAACACCTTGTAAACCTCATCAATGAACTCTTGAGGATCTTCCTCAACATTTGAACCATGAAACTCTAGGGGATTCATTCCGGTGAAGTCCCTCTATCTAGAAGCCGTCATACCCACATTTGGGTTCATGGGAACTGCAACCACCTATCGAATTGAGCTATCATGACTTGGGCCAACACTTGAAAAGCAGCCATAAACTCTACATTAGTTATTTGTTCGGCCAAAGGGTCGGCCGGAGCTTGAGGAGCTTTACGAGGAGCTTATTTATCCACATTCTCCCTCACATTCCTTCTAGCACAAGCTCTTCGAGTAGACATATCCTGTAGAAAATCGATTAAGTATTAGGAGAGAAACCTTATAGAGTTAAACTCTATCGCACTACTTTAGAGTAATGATAGAAATGGAGTTTCCTAAGCATCTTATAGCTTTTCATTCTGTAACACCCCGACTTTTCTAAACGACTAAATTAATTTGTACATTCGTGGAAAGACTAAGAGGGTGAGTAATAAATTAAAAATGATGTGGTATGTCATATTTTAAGTGTTCAAGGGTTGTATCTCAAGTTTTGAAGTAAGGTAAGTCACAAAATAAAAGTGGCGAAAGTTATCGTAAGTTCCTTTTTAAAGATTTCTCTAAAATTTGGTGCAAATGTTTCGGAATTTTTCTCCCAATATATAACGAGTTATGGGTCCCACGACTCATTAAATCGAAGGTCTACGAGTCTAGTTTCCAACACATCAAACGGTTTGTTCATACGACTTCAGAATAGAGAGATATTACCATTTTTGCGAGACTGCGCAAGCAGGCACGTGAAGTGGGTCCCCTAAGTCGGTGGAAGCTTATAAGATATCATCTTCTTCATTTTTCTTCATTCCAAATTGTGAGAAACCCACGAAAATCAAAGAAATACTCCTCAAATCATCCTTGTGTGTTCATGATCTCTTATTGGCCTTTTATCGAAAATTGGTATAATTTTCACGGTGAATTGAGTGGTGTAGCTCCGTGGAGGTTATGGCAGTAGGGTTTTTTTCAGTGGAGTGATTGTATTCAAGTGTTTTGGTCATTTAAAGAAAAGTAGGAATCACCTTTTATCAGTTTACGGATACCTTAGGTCTTGGATTGTAGTTTACGATAGGAATCCGTATCGATTGTCGAATTGTCGTAGTAATTTTTATCGTTAATTACTGATTGATTTTAACTTTTCCTTTAGTGTTGTAGTGGTGTGGACAGAGGTGTTTTCAGCATAAGTTATAAAGTAAGAGGTATGGTAAGGCTACTCCCTTCATTCAGCATGTTTCCTTAGAGCTTGGGAGTGATATAATAGAGTACTTAATGTTAGTTATGTTGTAGATGTAATTGTGAGTGGTTGGCTGATTGAGTGGTTATAAACCCTCATTTTAGGGACTCATAATGTGTTCAGAACAACCCTATGTTAGGAACGACTTGGACATTACTCATATATATTGTTTATAGCTAAATTGCTCGCCTTTAGCCTATTTAATTGTTTGTTGTCACCCTTTGGGCTATTGTGGTTAGCTGTTGAGCTATGAACTGCCTATGGGGGCTATGATGTTGTCTAATAGGACTATGTTATTGCCAAATAGGGCAATGTGTTGCCCATGGGGCTATATTGATGCTAAAGAGTGTTAGGTGTTGCCTACGGGGCTATTTTGATGCCAAAGAAGGTTATGTATTGCCTACAGGGCTATGTGATGGAAAAGAGGGCTACGTGCAGCCCACATAGCTATGATGTTGCCTAAGAGAGCTATGCGCTGCCTACGGGGCTATATCGTTGCCAAAAAGGGCTATGTGACTTCTTCCAAAGACAAGGGACTACCGATAAGGTTATGTAGATTGATTTGGCACATTCTGGGCTTATGGGGGCCTAACTAGGTGGTATGTTGTTTGTACCTACCGGGCTTATGGGGGCTTGGTTAGGTTGATGTTTGATCATTATTGTATTTTATTAGATTCAGTAGTGGGTTGGCATGCTTATCTAAATTTGATTTCCTTACCTGATTTCTTTTGGTATATTATGATACTTGCTTAATTAGTCAACAACCTTTCATACTCTGTACATTATTTTGTACTGACGCCCCATTGCCTGGGGGCGCTGCATTCATGCATGCAGGTCCTGACAGACGACCGATTAGACCTCTTTAATAGCAGGATTGACCTATATCCGGTTGGCTAGCCCTTTTCCTCCGAAGCTGCCAGAGTTTGGAGGTTTGTTATCTTTTTCTGTGTATATTTTTATAGGTACGCTGGGGCCTATCCCACCAATCTTTACTACTCTTTGAGGCTTGCAGATTAGTGAATGGGGTGTAGAGCTAGGTTATGGCCATGTTGGCCTACTTTTGTTGGTTTGCTGAAGCTTGTGAGCTGTTTGATGTATTGTCTTGATATATACCTGCTTCCAGTTTTTGTATAGATATCATGGTGGTCTCGACGGCCCAGTCAGGACTTCTGTGCTAGTTGGCTATTTCTTTATATGAACTCTTGGGAGTAGCTGTTTCTTTTATATATATGTTGACAGAGGACTTACCGGTCGAGGGCTTAGTTTTAAGCCGGGATATACTAGTTTGTTTTCTTGATTCCGTGTGTCTGCCATGCGCTAGTAGCAAATGACTTAGCAGGGTCGGCTCGGGACTGAGTTTAGGCATTAGGAGCCAGTTGCGCCCTTGAATTTGGGTTGTGACAAACTTGGTATCAGAGCAACGTCATATCCTAGGGAGTCTGCTAACCGTGTCTAGTAAAGTCTTGTTTATAAATATGTTGCGCACCACATTCGATAAGCAAGAAGCTATCGGGCATGTTAGAATGACAATCCTTCTTTTGCTCACCTCGTGGTATATAGCGGTGTCTTAAGGGTTGATGTTTCTTGCTTATAATTGATACTTGTATGCAGATAGAGATGGCTGACACTGGACAGACCACATCTAGCCAGGGTCTAGATACAGCTGCAGGCGAGGGTACCAGCAAGGTACCACAGAGGTAGCCCATTGTAGGACTCATGGGGAGACATATTCTCAGCCCCCTATAGATTCTCCACTGCTTCAGGAGCCTCCGAGGGCTACAGGACTTCCGGCTCCACCAGCTATACCACCTATAGTTCCTCCTTATTCCATCTGATAAGGATTTAAAGAGTGTAGTATATATGTTAGCACAGTTAGTAGCTGCACAGCGCCAACCAGTTGTGCCAGATGTTGCCGGACCTTTTGAAGGGCCCGGCAGTTCGAGAGTTCATGAATTTCTTGCCTTGAATCCTCCACAGTTCACAGGGACAGATCACAGATAGGACCTTCAACACATTATTGATCAGCTTCATAGGATCTTCAGAGTCATGCATGCCTCAGCGACTGAATCAGTTGAGTTAGCAGCATTTCGATTGCGTGATGTTGCAGTATTTTGGTACAAAAGTTGGGAAAAATCTAGGGGAAAAGATGCATCTCTACCCACTTGGGATAGATTTACAGAAGCTTTCATAGATCAATCTTTGCCTCGAGAGATTAGAGATGGCTGGGTGGACCAGTTTCTGAACCTCCGACAGGGTAGCATGAGTGTCCGAGAGTACGGGCTGACATTTAATTCATTGGCTAGATATGCACCATCATTTGTTGATACGATGCATGACAAGGTGCGTAGATTTGTGGGAGGGCTTGACTCATACTATATCGACGCTTGTTCTACCGCTGCACTAAATGACAATATGGATATCTCGAGAAATCAGGCCTTTGCACAAGGCATAAAAGGATCGCCGACATCTACAGTATATAGGTGAGAGGGTCGAGAGAGAGAGACAGAAGAGGGCTAGGCCCGCTGGTTCACAGGGATAATCTCAGGGTGGTCCCAGACCCCGATATTCTATTAGGCCACCTAGACCTCCACCACAGCAGTTCCAGGGTAGTAGATATGATCGTCAGGGACAGTCAGGCCCAGGTAAGAGTTCACGAGCATCAGGATCGTAGCAACATAGGGGTTTAGACTAGGCTAGGACACTCCCGCCGCATTGCGCTACTTGTGGTAAGATGCATTTTGGGAGTTACAGACAGGGTTCCACAGGTTGTTATTCTTGTTGAAAGGAGGGGCATGGGTAGAGAAACTTCCCTACCATAGTTCAGGGTGGTATAGGTCAGCAGTAGGTTCCTCCTTATCCGCACAGTCTAAAGGTCATGGACCCCAGACTTCAGCACGTAGAAGTAGAGGCGGAGGCAGAGAGGGAGCATCTAGTTCTGGTAGTGGACAGAACCGTACATATTCATTAACCAGACGACAAGACTCAGAGTCATCACCAGATGTTGTGACACGTACATTTATTGTTTGCCCATTGTGTTTATGCTTTGATAGATCCTAGATCTACTGTGTCTTATGTTACTCCATTTATTGCGGGGAAGTTATGTATAGTAGTATAGTCATTAGATCGACCCTTTATTGTATCTACACCAGTTGGTGAGTCTATTATTGCCAGGAGAGTCTATCGAGGTTGCCCGGTAGAAATTATCGATCGCCAGACCTCTGTAGACCTGGTAGAGTTAGAGATGGTTGATTTTGATGTCATTATGGGTATGGACTGGTTAGCGTCTTGTTATGCTAATGTTGAGTGTTGGAGAAAGATTGTTAGATTCCACTTTCCAGGATAGGCAGTTCTGGAACTGAAAGGCGATAAATCAATGCCGAAAAGTAGGTTTATTTCCTATCTTAAGGCAAGGAGAATGATTACTAAGGGTTGTATTTATCATCTTTCTCACGTTCATGATATAGATGCAGAACCACCGACTCTTCATTCTATTCCGATCGTTAATGAGTTTCTAGATATATTTCCAGAATGAGAAATTGATTTTGTTATCGATATGCTACCTGGTACACAACCCATATCTCTCTCTCCTTATAGAATGGCTCCTGTTGAGCTAAAGGAGTTGAAGGATCAGCTGAAAGACATGCTGGATAAAGGCTTTATCAGGCCTAGTGCTTCACCATGGGGTGCGCCAGTGTTATTCGTGAGGAAGAAAGATGGCTCACTAAGAATGTGTATCGATTATCGACAACTGAATAAGTCGACAATAGAGAATAAGTATCCCCTTCCGAGGATCGATGACTTATTTGATCAGTTACAAGGTGCTGAGTGTTTCTTAAAGATTGATTTAAGATTAGGGTACCACCAGATACGAGTTCGGGAAAAAGACGTTCCAAAGTCAGATTTTAGAACCAGATATGGACACTTTGAGTTCTTGGTAATGTTTTTTGGATTAACTAAAGCCCCAGCAGTGTTCATGGACCTGATGAATAGTATATTCAAGCCGTATCTACACTTGTTTGTGATTGTATTATTGATGATATTTTGGTGTATTCACGTTCAAAATCTAAGCATGCAAATTATTTGCGAGCAGTCCTTCAAGTTCTTCGAGAGCAGGAACTTTATGCAAAGTTCTCTAGGTGTGAGTTCTGGTTGAGCTCTGTGGCTTTCCTAGGCCATATTGTATGAGATGCAGGCATTGCGGTTGATACACAAAAGATTGAGTCCGTAAAGACTTGGCCCAGACCCATGACTCCGACTGAGGTTCGTAGTTTCTTAGGGTTAGCTGGGTACTACAGAAGGTTTGTAGAGGGTTTTTATTCACTTTCAGCACCATTAACGAAGCTGACTCAAAAAGCAACTATGTTCCAGTGGACTGAGGCTTGCAAGCATAGTTTCCAGGAGCTTAAGGATAGGTTGACATCAGCACCAGTTCTAACATTGCCACAGCGTTCAAAAGGCTATGCGGTGTACTGTGATGCTTCTGGTGTTGGGCTGGGATGTGTTCTAATACAACATGGTAAGGTTATCGCATATGCTTCAAGGCAGGTGAGAAAGCATGAAAAGAACTATCGGACCCACGATTTAGAGTTGGCTGCAGTTGTGCATGCATTAAAGATATGGAGACACTATTTATATGGCGTTCATGTTGACATCTTCACAGATCATAAAAGCCTTCAATATATCTTTAAACAAAAGTAGTTAAATCTGCGACGTCAATGGCTTGAGTTACTGAAAGACTACGACATGGATATTTTATATCATCCAGAAAAGGTGAATGTGGTAGCTGATGCCCTTAGTCGAAGATCTATGGGTAGTTTATCCTATTTAGGTGTTGAGAAGCGTGAGCTAGCGCGAGAGCTTCATCAATTAGCTAGCTTGGGAGTCAGATTGTTAGAGGCAGAAGATAATGGGGTAACAATTCAGGACACAGCTGTATCATCTCTAGTTGTAGAAGTGAAATCACGGTAACAAGAGGATCCTAGCTTACAGCAGCTTATAGCCAAGGCTCAGAATCAACAGACTTTAGCATTTGATATAGCAGGAGATGGAGTCCTTAGAAGTAGCGGTCGATTAGGTGTTTCGAATGTTGCAGGGCTTCGACATCGGATTATGGAAGAGGCACATCATTCCCGTTATTTTATTCACCCTGGTTTGACGAAGATGTACCATGATATTAAGGAGATATATTGGTGGAACAGGATGAAGAAGGACGTTACTAAGTTTGTTGCACAGTGTCCTAACTACCAACAGGTGAAGGTTGAGCACCAAAAGCCCGCTGGGCTAGTTCAGGAGATAGCCATTCCTTTGTGGAAGTGGGAAGCAATTAGTATGGATTTTATTACAAGGTTACCTCGATCGCGTCGCAAGTTTGACTCTATTTGGGTAATTGTTGATAGACTAACAAAATCAGCCCACTTTTTACCAGTCAGGGCTACTTTTACAGCCGAAGACTATGCAGGGCTCTATATTAGAGAGATTGTTAGGCTACATGGTGTCCCAGTATCTATTATCTCTGATAGAGAAGCACAAGTTACCGCCAACTTCTGGAAGTCCTTCCAGAAAGGACTGGGGACACAAGTTAATCTTAGTACAGCCTTTCACCCTCAGACAGATGGTCAGGCTGAGCGTACAATTTTGACACTCGAGGATATGTTACGGGTGTGCGCGCTAGACTTCAAGACAGTTGGGATGACCACTTGCCTCTTATTGAGTTCGCATACAATAATAGTTATCATTCCAGCATCGGGATGGCACCTTATGAGGCTTTTTATGGGCAAAAATGTAGGTCCCCCATTGGATGATTCGAGATAGGAGAGTCAGGGTTGATTGGACCCAATTTAGTACAGCAGACAGTGGAGCAGGTTAAGCTCATTCGGGAGAGGTTGCTAACAGCTCAAATCCGACAGAAGTCATACTCAGATGCGCGACGAAGGAACTTAGAATTTTGTGTCGATGACTGGGTATTCTTAAAAGTCTCACCTATGAAGGGTGTTATGAGATTTGGAAAAAAAGGAAAGCTTAGTCCAAGATTTATTAGGCCATATCGGATCCTTCGGAGGGTAGGACGAGTGGCTTATGAGTCAGAATTGCCTTCGGGGCTAGAATATGTTCATCCAGTTTTCCATGTATTGATGCTACAGAAGTGCGTAAGAGACCCTTATCGGGTTGTCCCAGTTGAGGATGTTCAAATCACAAAGGATTTGTCCTACGAGGAAACTCCAGTTGCCATATTGGATTGACATGTGCGTAAATTGAGGACCGAAGAGGTGGCTTTGGTTAAAGTATTATGGAGAAACAAGAATAGAGAAGAGGTGACCTGGGAAGCTGAGGATGACATGAGGTCCAAATATCCTCACTTGTTTCATACCCTAGGGTGATGGCATATCAGTTTAAATTGGTGCAGTGGGGTAAGATACCTATAAAAAAAATTATATTATTGCTTCTTATTATGGTTGTCATCGTTGTATTTTTTATCGCACTGTTATTGCAGAGCTATATTGCTTAGCTATTTATGTTGTACTGTGAGATGCCTAGGTTAAAAATTTATGTGTTTCAGGTTCTGGATAGTCACATTCACAAAGGATACTTTGTCTAAACTTTGGTAACTCCTAAGGACATAACCGTGTGACTCAGATTTTTCATTCGAGGACGAATGTTTCTAAGGGGGGAAGGATGTAACACCCCAACTTATCTAAACGTCTAAATTAATTTGTACATTCGTGCAAAGACAAAGAAGGTGAGTAATAAATTAAAAATGATGTGGTATGTCATATTTTAACTGTTCAAGTGTTGTATCTCAAGTTTCGAAGTAAGGTAAGTCGCAAAAGAAAAGTGAGCGACACTTATCGTAAGTTCCTTTTTAAAGATTTCTCTGAAATTTGGTTCAAATGTTTCGGAAGTTTTCTCCTAATGTAAAATGATTTATGGGTCCCAGACCCATTAAATCGAAGGTCTATGAGTCTAGTTTCCAACGCATCAAACGTTGTTCATACGACTTTAGAATAGAGAGATATTCCCATTTTTGTGAGACTGCGCAAGCAGGCACGTGAGGTGGGTCCCCTAAGTCGGTGGAAGCTTATAAGATATCATCTTCTTCATTTTTCTTCATTCCAAATCCTGAGAAACCCACGAAAATCAAAGAAATACTCCTCAAATCATCCTTGTGTGTTCATGATCTCTACTTGGCCTTTTATCGAAAATTTCCCTAAGTCGCGAGCTCATTGTTTTGGTATAATTTTCACGGTGAATTGAGTGGTATAGCTCCATCGAGGTTATGGCAGCAGGGTTTTTTTCAGTGGAGTGATTGTATTCAAGTGTTTTGGTCATTTAAAGAAAGGTAGGAATCACCTTTTATCAGTTTACGGATACCTTAGGTCTTCGATTGTAGTTTGCGATAGGAATTCGTATTGATTGTCGAATTGTCGTAGTAATTTCTATTCTTAATTACTGATTGATTTTAACTTTTTCTTTAGTGTTGTAGTGGTGTGGACAGAGGTATTTTCAGCATAAATTATAAATAAAAAGGTATGTTAAGGCTACTCCCTACGTTCGGCATGTTTCCTTCGAGCTTGGGAGTGATATAATAGAGTACTTAGTGTTAGTTATGTTGTAGATGTAATTGTGAGTGGTTGGCTGATTGAGTGGTTATAAACCCTCATTTTAGGGACTCATAATCTGTTCAGAACAACCCTAAGTTAGGAACGACTTGGACATTACTCATATATATTGTTTATAGCTAAATTGCTCGCCTTCAGCCTACTTAATTGTTTGTTGTCGCCCTTTGGGCTATTGTGGTTACTGTTGAGCTATGAACTGCCTATGGGGGCTATGATGTTGTCTAATAGGACTATGTTATTGCCAAAGAAGGCAATGTGTTGCCCATGGGGCTATATTGATGCCAAAGAGTGTTATGTGTTGCCGACGGGGCTATTTTTACGCCAAAAAAGGCTATGTATTGCCTATAGGGCTATGTGATGCAAAAGAGGGCTACGTGCAGCGCACACAGCTATGATGTTGCCTAAGAGGGCTATGCGCTACCTACGGGGCTATATCGTTGCCAAAAAGGGCTATGTGACTTCTTACCTTCTACCGATATGGTTATGTAGATTAATTTGGCAGCTTCTGGGCTTATGGGGGCCTAAGTAGGTGGTATGTTGTTTGTACCTACCGGGATTATGGGAGCTTGGTTAGGTTGACGTTTGATCATTATTGTATTTTATTAGATTCAGTAGTATGTTGGCATGCTTATCTAAATTTGATTTCCTTACCTGATTGGTTTTGGCATATTATGATACTTGCTCATTTAGTCTATAGCCTTTCATACTTTGTACATTATTTTGTATTGACGCCCCATTGCCTGGGGGCGCTGCATTCATGCATGCAGGTCCTGACAGACGACCGAGTAGACCTCCTTTGTACCAGGATTGACTTCTATCCGGTTAGCTAGCCCCTTTCCTCTGAAGCTGCCAGAGTTTGGAGGTTTGTTAGCTTTTGTTGTGTATATTTTTATGTGAGGCTAGGCCCCTGTCCCGCCAATCTTTACTACTCTTTGAGGCTTGCAGATTAGTGTGTGGGGTGTAGAGCTAGGTTATGGCCATGCTGGCCTACTTTTGTTGGTTTGCTGAAGCTTGTGAACTGTTTGATGTATTGTCTTGATATATACCTGCTTCCAGTTTTTGTACAGATATCATGGTGACCTCGACGGCCCAGTCAGGACTTTTGTGCTAGTTGGCTATTTCTTTATATGAACTTTTGGGAGTAGCTGTTTCTTTTATATATATGTTGATAGGGGTCTTACCGGCCGAGGGCTTAGTTTTAAGCCGGGATATACTAATTTGTTTTCTTGATTGCGTGTGTCTGCCATGCGCTAGTAGCAAATAATTCAGCAGGGTCGGCTCGGGACCGAGTTTTGGCATTAGGAGCCAGTTGTGCTCTTGAGTTTGGGGTGTGACACATTCATAAGTGTGGCACGCTTTACACTCATCAAAAAAACTCTACTCAACGTGATTTATGAGACTTCCGAAGACCTTTCTAAACCTTGTACTTTGATTATCAAGTTTGTCACGACCCAAGGTAGCCCTTAAGCGTAACATGGCGTCTAAGACAATGAGAAGCCCCATACAAGCCACTTAGCTTTCATCATACAATAAATAGAATAAAGAGATTAAAAAGACAGTTTCAATGTATCAAAGTTTTATATAGAAAAGAGGAAATCTAAACATCATCTCAAAGCCAGCTACTACATAGGATTGAATGTGGGCATATCCCGTACATCTTGTTCCGAAACTAAAAGTAAGGAAAGTCTAAAAAAATGTCCTATCCTTGAAGCATGAGGACTCACCAAAGCTCGAAATCTCCTCAACAAACTATAGCCACAAAACTGAAACCCTTATTGTTAGACCTTATATTTAGGGAAATGTAGGAAAGAGCATGTGTTAGTACAAAATATGTACCAAGTATGATAGCTATGCATGAGAACATATAAAGTCATGTTAGAAAGGGACATTTGCATGAGCATACAATGATCAAGCTAAAGCATGAGATAAGAGTTAGAAGACATTACTCATAAAATATGATCAATGCAGGTGAACATCATCTTAAAACATGTATGAGATACTTCCTTGAAGTAACCATGGTTCACCTTAACTTGATTGTGGGAAGTAGCCTTAACCAACATATAAGACCATGTGAGCTATTAACATGGAACCTGGTGTCTCCCACACCGAAAAGAGTTTTCCTACCTACCAAGGTAAGGACCATGAAGTTCTAGCTTATGTGGATCCACTAGCTAATGACTATCTAGACAATCCAATGTTGGAACATAGTTTATGGGACATGGGTAATCGCCACTTGTCCACTCAGTACTAATCTTAACATCCACATAATAGTTCTTAATCATATTCATCTTAATCGCCTCTTGTCCTTACGACATGTGATATGGGTAATCGCCTCTTGTCATTCATTAGAATAGCTTCGTAACATTGTTTCATTTTAGGTGAGAAGACCTTTCGACCTTAAGAACCATTATTACATCGTTTCATAATCATGCTTTCATGTGTATATGAAAAACCTTTTCAACAGCATAATAACAACATGATTGATACTTCACTCTCAAAGCATCATTAAAATATTTACATAAATTTCATGAGATCATGCTTGATTTCATAAAACTCTTCTTTCATAATCCAAAGCCCACATTATATAATCATAACTTGGAAAACATTGGAATTACATGGCTTCATGGGATCATCATAAAACATTAAGATTAACTCAATTCAGGCATCAGAGATCATATATGAATCCATTAAATCAATAATCAAGAGAACCCATAACATAGAAGAAAAACCCTAACTCAATTAGGGAATTCTAACTTTGAAAATTGAGGAAGTTGGGAACTCCATGCAGGAAAGGGCTCCATGGATTAAAATCATCATACCTCAACGCCAATTTCTCAACTTCAATGGAGGAATTGAAGACTTCACTTGAAACCCTAGGTTCAGCCCTTCTTCTTCAATAGTTGTAGAGAGAAATATTTGAGAGAAAGACTTGTTCTTCTTTTGTAAATTTGAGACAATGACTTGACTGGGTTGATTTTGGGGTTTAAATAACTTATATAGGGGTTCTACGTAAGGAAAAAATGGCATAGTATCTAAATAAAATATTTAGGTGAAGACCCAACTATCCGTGAATTACAGCTGACGTGAACCCCAGATGGAGGCCCTTACGAGCCATATCAGGGTCCACGAGTTGTTTGGGCATTCGTGACCCTAGACCAGTCTCTTGGAAAGGCCCCTTTAACCCTTGTCCCACCTCACAAATAGCTTCACATGTCATTTTCCACTTCACGACCCATCTGGAGGTCAGTGAGAAGGGTTTGTCCTTGGGGTGGGTTCTACCTCCCCTCAACAGCCAAAACCACAGGGCGTGAGACTCACCGCGAGTTGTCTAAGGGCTCGTGGGAGGGGAGACCCTCTTGGACAAGCAATGGAAGGCTCCACGAGCACTACCACGAGTCGTGGTTCCCTTCATAGCCCGTCAAGGGCTCCATGAAGGGTGTCATGGCTCAGTTATGGGTTTGTGACCTCCCACTTGGCCCCTTTTTTAGACTTCTTGATTATTAGGTATTATACCCCATGACCATAAATATGGGTATGTCGGCATCTAGAGTGAGGTACTTTACTAGAATGAATCCTCCGAAGTTTTATAGTTTTAAGGTTGTGGAAGATCCTTAAGAGTTCATTGATGAAGTGTATATGTTGTTGATTATCATGGGTGTGATGCCGGTGGAAAAGGTGAAATTTGTTGCTTACCAACATAAGGGTGTTGCTAAAGTTTGGTTCAACTAATGCAAGGAAGGAAGGGCGATTGATGCGGGTCCTCTCGATTGGGCAAAGTTTATGGTTGCTTTCCTTGATAGGTTCTTTCCCCTTGAGATAAGGGAGGCAAAGGTACTTGAGTTCATCAACCTTCGTCAAGAAAGCATGTGTGTGAAGGAATATGCTTTGAAGTTCACACAATTTTGTAGGTATGCTCCTACTATGGTTTCCTATCCTAGGGCAAGGATGAGCAAGTTTGTTTTGGGTATGTCTGAGATGGTGGTTATGGAATGTCGTACCACCATGTTTACCAATGAAATGGACATTTCTCGTCTAATGGTACATTCTCAACAAATAGAAGAGGAGAAACTTAAGAGAAGATCTAGGGAGGTTAAGAAGACAAGGAGCGGTGATGGTGACTTTTCACATTCAAGGTCCGATGGACATGATTATTCTAAGTTCCAAAAAAGTTTTTCCCGTCAAGGTTCCTCCGATGCTCCTCCTAAGTTCAACAAAGATAGGGTGTCCAACCCTAAGCCTCAAGGAAATAACAGTAGTGGATCTTCATTGTCTTCTTGTGCTAAGTGTGAAAAGAAGCATGAGGATAGATTTCTAGCCGGTTCTAATGCATGATTTGGTTGTGGTAAGACGGATCACAAGATTAGGGATTATCCCTCAGATTTTATGAATGAAGGAGATAATCATCAACGGGCCCAACCTAATCCTTCGTCCAGTTCTAGTGTAACGACTCGGAAAAAAAAAATGATAGGTTAAGCAAGAGCCTATGACTTTGTGTTGACTTTATAATGAGGTTCTATGAGGGGGTTTTATGTAATTTCATTTTAATTGTGTTACATCCGACAATTTAAAATGAATATGAAGAAGCTTGAAATTGGAAGTAGTCACTTTTGGAAAAATTCAGAATCTGGAAATTTGGTGAAGTGTGGGAAATCAGTGAGTTTTTGGCCAACTTTGA
>JAJOOD010004209.1:0-25568 GCA_029582525.1 Solanum tacnaense
TGACTAAAGGGTCTTTCCTAGAAGTGATGAGCTTGGCTTACTATTTCCAAGTTCGGGTGTGTCCTTAAAGATTCAAGGACCTTTATGTTAAAGAGTTTTCTTAAGTTCTATGTACTAGATAGTAGTTTCTTTTGTATTGTAAGGGTTGTGTCCCTCTTGTGTTGTAGTCGTGTTTTAAGATGGCTACCTTGAGACGTAGTACTCCAATTTTTTGTATTAAAGGTTTAATGAGGTGACTTTTATGTCTTGTGTTATATTAAGAAAAAGTTTTAAATTTTCCGCTATTTTTCTATGATAAATGCTATGACGAATTCTAAGGGCTTGTATAAGACCTCCGAGAGGTCGAATACGCCGGTAACGACTAAGGGGTGCTCTCGGGTCGTTACATTATCTTACCAAGTCAAGCTATTCATGAAGGGATCTTATGTCACAACTTCAAGCTATTTTTGTCTAACATGCTTTGATTCATTTTAGGTGAGCAAGACTTTCAACCTAGAATCATTCTATGTGAGAAAACCTCTCACATCATATCATATTCATACTTACGTGTGTGTGTGTTAGAATGTCCTTTCAACAACACAACAACATATCATGATCATAGACACTTCACTCTCGAAGTGTTCCCTAAGCGTATAAAATTCAACATAATATCTTTGCTCTCAAAGCCCTAGGAATCAACATACCTCACTACAAGCCTTACTCTCAAAGATTTACTTCATACATTCATCATTCATACCTAGATTTCAAGGCATTCTAATCACATTCTTCATTATCAAGTGATTCTAGTCATAAATCATCATAAAGGTTAAACTACAAGCTTTACTAGTCATGATTGATCATATATACTATAATCTAATTCAATTCATGTCTACTTGATTTTATTCTTGAACTATTACTATACATGACATCAATTCTAGAAGGTCATCTATGAATCCTCAATTTCACCTTTCATGGCATAAACCCACATAACTTCACTTTCATCAATTAGACTAGGGTTAGCCATGGAAAACATATAATATCATCGTAATATAATGATTCAATACTAAAATAATCATAAACAAGTAATATCCACTCAATTGGATTCATACTCAACACTACCAACAATATAGGATGAAACCCTAGCTAGAATTAGGGTTCATCTTCACAATTGGGGGATTTCTAGGGGGCTCCATAGATGAAAGAATCCATGGAAGAATAAGCTACCATACCTTGATTATAAATCCCTCACAAAGCTTTCAACAATGGATGAATTGCCCTAACTTTCTTCTTTTTTTCTTCTTTACTTTCTGGAGAGAGGATTTTCTTGGGGCGAATTGGGTCTCTTTGGGTGAATTGAAATAATGATTTATATCAATGTATTTAGGGGTCTATTATCTTTATATAGGTGATATAATTACTAATAAAATGACACCATTTAATAACTAACTAATTCCAGAATATTCACTAAGCCCCTTCACTAACCGACCTAAGGGACAAGGCTGCCTCACCCACGAGACCCCGACCCACGGGCCGTGCGGATCCTACGTGGGTGGTGGTCTGCAAGTCCACAATTGGGGTCTTGACCCACGAAACCATGCAGGAGGCATGGATCCCCCCTATGGGGTGTGGGTCTCTTCGTGGGTGGACTGTCTTTTTGGGAAGATTTGGGGCTGATTTGCTAGGGTCCTCCTCAAGGACCCTTGGTGGGTCCTTGGAGTTGTACCTTGACGTTTAACCCCTAAACCTTTCATCCTAAATATGGGAGGTAATTCCTACAACTTTGACCCTCACATAAAGCTCTAGAACCCTTACATAAAGCTCTAGTTTAACTTACTAGTTTCCGAGTGTTACAATATCTCCCCCTTGGGAACATTCATCCTCGAATGATGATAATAAACACCTCTTAAAGGAAACGACTCTAGACTACCAGCCCATCATGCATGCAACTCATCTAAATGCACATAAACAAGGAGGAAACCTTCAACCCCAAACTAAACATATTCATTGCAATACAAGGAAGTCGGAACTATATCTAACAACCCCAAAATGCATGGAATTCTATATCTACTCATATACAAGGAGGAACTACCATCTCCTAGCTAAAACATGATCAACACACACTCAGGGAGCCTATATGCAATTTATGCTCAAAAGAATTTATTCAAGGAAGAATATTTCTACTCCAAACTAAGGCATGCCAATATGTTCATCTCATGAAGTCTATATGCAACTCTACTTAATGCACAACAACATAAGGTAAAACAATGCATATAAGTCATTTCTATCAAGACCTAAAACTTTTTCATGAACATGCATATAAGGAAATCATTGCCACACATAAACTCACAATGGCCTTGCGGCACATCATCTCCCCCTTGGGAGTAAGCCTATGCAAACTCTTCTAAACTTCATTCATACTAAAGAAAACTTCAAAATCTAAAATGTCAAGTCATAAAAGACCAAAAAATACCAAAATCTAATAAAGCATGAAACACATACCGGCAGTCACATAAGGAGGTCACTCTTGATCATCTCTAGCTTGAAGAGCATAAAATCTATTGTTCTTTTAAGAACTCTCATCCGGACCACTAGTGGAAACTTGCTTACCCTCTATTCTTGTAGCACTTTCCTTTGGACAATCTTTCATCTTGTGGCCACTTTCACCACAACTAAAGCAAGCCTCTTTACCGGCCAAACATCTACTCTCATGTCTCTTACCACACCTAGCACAAGTGGACCATAGGGACTCATTGCTAATTCCTTGTGGCTTAGGGTTAGACACTCTCTCCTCCTTATTCTTAGGAGTACTAAAAGAACCTTGTCCGGAAAACCTTTGTCGCTTCCTAGATTGACCATGTCCATCGGACCCCTCATGAAAAGACTTTATCATTCTCCATCCTAAACCTCTTTTTTCCCCTAGATTTATCCTTGAATTTCTCCTCCTCCATTTGTTGAGCATACACCATAAAATATGAGATATCCATATCATGATGGAGCATTGTCGTACGACATTCTTTTGCTACCAAGTCGGACACCCCTGTCAAGAACCTACTCATCCTATCTCTAGAAATCGCCAACATTGATGGAGCATACTTGGATAGTTGGGTAAATTTCAAGGCATACTCCTTAACAATAATGCTACCTTTCCTAAGGTTACTGAACTATTCCACCTTAGATTCCCTCAACTCTCGGGGAAAGAACCTATCAAGAAATGCTTCTTTGAATACTTCCCACTCTATTGGACCCACTCCTACTAGTCTACTCCCTTTCCATTAATCATGCCATATTTGTACTATACCTCTCAATTGGTAAGCGGCTAACTCCGCTTTCTCTACCGAAGTCACCCCCATGATAGCAAGCACCTTATAAACCTCATCTATAAACTCCTTCCTCCACTTTGGAGCCATAAAAATCCGGTGGGCTCATTCTCATAAAATCCCTCACTCTTATAACCGCGGAATTCACATTAGAATTCACCGGAGCAACTACTTCCCTATTGACTTGAGCCGTCATGGGTTGAACCAACATTTGGAAAGCCGACCTAAACTCCGCATGAGTAACATTCTCAACTAGAGGATCAACCGAAGCTTGAGGAGGAGCTCGAAGAGGAACCTCTTGATCCACATTGTCTTCCTCATCCCTCCTAGCATTAGCCCATGTATTGCCCATACCCTGAAAACCAACTGCCACGGATTAGAAGAAGGGCCTAATAGAGCCAAACTCTATGGCACGACTTAGAGAATGAAGAAGTGAGGTTTCCTAAACATCCAATAGTCTCCTATTCATAAATGTGGCACACTTCACATTTATGAACAAGACTCAACTAAACGTGGTTTGAGATATCCCAGAACCATTCTTAATCTTGTTCTCTGATTACCAAGTTTGTCACGACCCAGGGGTACACCCTATATGTAACATGGCATACTTGACACCGAAGGGGTCTCATATGTAACACCTCAGGTGTTTACAGTTTTTCATCATCTTGTGTTAATGGTTGTTCATCAACTTGTGTTAAAAGATTGCGAGTCTACATTTGACTATTTTACATAGCATTGGACGCGATTTGATATCATCGTAGTTTAATTAAAATTCGATAAAAAAATTTTTATTGTCTTCCTAAAATATGTGAAATATTTATGGAAAACTCTTTAGTTACAAATATTTGCGTATGAATTTATTTTTATAAGAGTTTTATAAATTATTAGTATTTTAAACGGAGATAGTATGTCTAATTATGCTGAAACAATATTATTATATGAGATAGGATTTGGTCAAAATAATTTTATATTAATTGTAATATATTAAAAAAGATATATTTAATTTATCACGAATTTATACAATACTCGAATATATTCAAAATGAATTAAAGTAGAGAGGGTTATAATTGTCACCTCCACTTACACGTGGAAGTGGAGGGAAAGGACAACAAGTGATGGGCCTTTTATTTTGCTGACTATTACATTTCTTAAGTTAGTAAAGAGATGATTAAGTTTAATGGAAATATCCTATATCCTATATTTAATTAAATTTCATCTCCTACCACTAGTTATATATATATATTTGTACAGATGAGACTTTCAGCCAGCATATCCTCTTAAGATATAGTAGGAAAATGCTTAAGCAGAGAATAAAATTGCTCATTCCAAGGAATGAAAAAAAAACTCTTTTTGATGTAGTAGAATGTTTCGAGGGGAGTTGGAAAAATAAATCAACATCTACATCAAGTTATTTAATTCCGTATTCAAGGTATAATAAGGCAAAATTAAGTTTTTTCTTGTCTCACGAATCCTAAAAATTATAGATTATTGAATAAGTCATAATTTTTTTACTATTCCATTGCTATAAAGACCCTTTGTGAAGGGTATTGGGATGTCAACTGATCTTATATCTTGACCATATAGTACCATTGTCCTGTTTATAACATTGTGAAGTATGTTTAATGATTAAAGTTATTTTCTGTCAAGTTCTTAATTTGTTATGTCAATTAATGAGCTATTATCTTAAAGTGAGGTTGAAATGGAAAATTATATTGTTGTATCTATGGGAATGGTTATGTCGTTCTTTTTTGTCAAAATATCTTATAAGAGTATTATTTGAAAACGATCTTAATACTAGATTTTGTACTCTATTATTTTGGTTATCTACTTTACAAACAAACTTATTTCTAAAAAAGGACCACTTAAATCAAGTCAAGTATGTGACTCTCCTTTTGAGTTCCTAAATTATTATTAATTTTTTAAGTATAGAGTTCTGAATCATTTATGAGTTTTTATATGCTTTATTGTTCATATGGAAGTTAAGTGAATTCAAGAGAAGTTTCTTTAAACACCTTGAATTCTTTACTAACATCCTAAGTTTTAAGTTACCTTTTTGAAGTCGAGTAAGTATTCAGGTCTATTCTAAAGGGATACGAGGTTCCATGAGACATTTACATGTTATATGGAAGTGATTATGCGGTTATGAGAACAAGAGTGCAAATCGGCCAAGATTGGAAACCTGAAAATGGTAACACATATGCATTATGAATCCATGACATAGCATGCTATGCATTCTACTTCCGAGCTATAATTGGGAGGTATGGGGCCTTATTGCCTATATTTATACATATGAGACACCGATGGCCACAAGTTGGTGAATATGATGCCGGTTAGCTACTGGGGAGCACCACCATTGCTAACATTAGGTTTGGTATGGCATGCATTTGCATTTATATATATATATGTACTCACGACATACGATGACTCGGGGATACCATGCATATTTATTCCTATGGAGTCAGATGTCGTTCATAGAGGTTATTTGGAATTTCAGTTTCAGGTGGTATCTCTATTACTTTTTTTGAAAGCAAATATTTATGATTCTACTTTTTGCCTTACTTACCATTACATTTTATTCATACTGACGTCCCATTGCTTGGGGACGTTGCAGGCTAAGATAGAGTTCATGATCACTCTGCAATAGGGGTGATATCTTAGCTGAGGATTAAGCTCCATTCTTTTTGGAGTTGTTGGTTGTCTCTAGGTTTTACATATTTGAGTTTTTTATATCGTTGTTGGTATTGTTGGGGACTTGTCTCAACCGGTCAAGTTGTAGTAATTGTAGCGACTTGTAGACATACTTTGTGGGGTCTTCTCAACTTCAATTAATATAGCCTTGTCGGCTTGCTAGTTGTTTATTAGTTAGGTTGGCCTTGTTGGCCCTTTCATTATGTTGTTGAGATAGTTGTGTGACCTTGCCGGTTCAGTTATTTTGTTTCAACAGGTTATTGTAGTGGCCTTGTTGACCCTCGTTGTATAATTTCTTTTATGTTTCCGTTGGTTAGCTCGGTCAAATGACGCACCAGGTGCATGTTGTGCCTCTCCTATTTTTGGGGTGTGACATCATACGAGCCCTTAGCATATCATAACATAAGATAATAGAAAAGTGCGAAATTTTAAAACATTTTTCATACAATCAAAGTCTTTATAAAACGAAGTGGAAGTCTTACTACACTTTCATCTCAAACGATCTAATACACCTTTGAATAATCTTGGGTCACAGCCCATACAATAGAATCAAGACATGAAAATAAAAGACATAAAGGTAATGGTGGCATTATCCTCGATGCTATGAGGACTCACCAAGTCTTCAACTCCTTACACTTCTAGAAACCTATCCTCAAGAATGGAACTCAAAATCGCTAAACCCTACATTTGATGAGAATGAAGACATGAGTATGCGTTAGTACAAAAGTACTAAATATGATAGCTAGCATAACATAAAGGTTAGTAAACATAAGACATACTCCATAAGCATAAGAGATGCTTCATGAAATATAAACTACAACATATGAGACAATATCATAATCATAAGCATATATCATATAGACAAATCTCATATTAGAACATGCTTACAATACTTCCTTGAAGTAATCTAGTTCCATCATATACATGCTACTTAGATTAGGGACTTGTCCCTCATATTCATAATAGTCATGGGAGAGTACCTATTTACTAGTCCAAGACAAGTCATTACTTATGAATGGTCATAATTCACCTATTCAAGGCTACCAAGGAAAAGTACTATTACTCAATCCAAGCAAAGCATGCAACACATAAGATACATATATACTTCATAAGTAGATTCAAGTTATACTTGTGCAATGCATGAATAAAAACCCATAATCCTACCCATGCGAAGTACTACTTTAAGCTATCATACTTCAATGATTATTGTTTATCATTCTAGATTACCAAGGAATAGCACCTTATTAGGCTAGACCAAGCTACCAAAGTTATAGAATACTAACATGGAAGTCCAAGTTATACTAGGAAAGTCACCATATTGGTTTAGACAAAGCTACCATGGAAAAACATACTAAACATGAAAGTCCAAGCTATTCTAGGAAGGGTACAAGTGTTACATCCTAACTACCATGAAATAGTCTTAGACAACCTAAGTCATGCTACCATGCAAGCACCCTATGATGCTAATGTAAGCTACCCTTAGGAGAGTATCGTTTCTCAATCCTAAGCTACCATGAATTGTTCTTGGCCTAACCAAGTCATGCTACCATGAAATGTTCTTGGCCTAACGAAGTCATGCTACCATGAAAGCACCATATGATGCTAGTTCACTCTACCCTTTGGAGAAGCACTATGGTTCAATCCAAGGCTACCATGAGAACTCCTAATTCAAGCTACCAAGCATGGTGTTTTCTTACCAATTCAACCTATTCATGAAGGAATCTTATGTCACAACTTCAAGCTATTTTAGTCTAACAAGCTTTGATATATTTTAGGTGAGCAAGCCTTTCAACCTAGAGTCATTCTATGTGAGAAAACCTCTCATATCATATCATTAATATTCATACTTAGGTGTGTGTGTGAATGTCCTTTCAACAACACAACGACATATCATGATCATAGACACTTCACTTTCAAAGTGTTCCTTAAGCATGTACAATTCAACATATTAGCTTTTCTCTCAAAGCCCTAGGAATCAACATACCTCACTACAAGACTTACTCTCAAAGCTTTACTTCTTACATTCATCATTCATACCTAGATTTCAAGGCATTCTAATGACATTTTTCATTATCAAGTGATTCTAGCCATAAATTATCATAAAAGTTCAACTTTTCTTTACTAGTCATGATCCATCATATATACTACATATAATCTAGTTCAATTCATGTATACTTGCTTTTATTCTTGAACTATTACTATACATGACATCAATTCTAGAAGATCATCTATGAATCCTTAATTTCACCTTTCATGGCATAAACCCACATAACTGCACTTTCATCAATTAGACTAGGGTTAGCCATGAAAATCATATAATATCATGATTAAATCATTCATAAACAAGTATTATCCACTCAATTGGATTCATACTCAACACTACCCACAATATAGGAAGAAACCCTAACAAGAATTGGGGTTCATCTTCACAATTGGGGGATTTCTAGGGGTCTCCATAGATGGAAGAATTAATGGATGAATAATCTACCACACCTTGATTATAAATGCCTCACCAGATTGCAACATTGGACGAATTTGGCCTAACTTCCTTCTCTTCTTCTTCTTCTTCTTCTTCTTCTTCTTCTTCTTCTTCTTCTTCTTCTCTTCTTCTTCTTCTTCTTCTTCTTCTTCTTCTTCTTCTTTACTTTCTAGAGAGAGGATTTTCTTGGAGGGAATTAGGGGTCTTTGGGTGAATAAAAATAATGATTTAGATCAATGTATTTAGGGGTCGATTAGCTTTATATATATGTTCTAATTACTAATAAAATGACACCACTTTATAACTAACTAATTCTAGAATATTCCCAAAACCCCTTCACTAATCGACCTAAGGGACAAGGCTGCCTCACCCATGAGACCCCGACCCACGGGCCGTTGGTGGACCCACAGGCCGTGCTAGTCCTCCGTGGGTGGTGGTTTGCAAGTCAATAATTGGGCTCTTGACACACAACCCCATCCACGAGGCGTGGATCCTCCTACAGGGCGTGGGTCCCCTCGTGGGTAGACTGTCTCTTTGGGCAGTTTTGCTAGGGTCCTCCTCAAGG
Source organism: Solanum tacnaense (assembly GCA_029582525.1). Taxonomy (NCBI): domain Eukaryota; kingdom Viridiplantae; phylum Streptophyta; class Magnoliopsida; order Solanales; family Solanaceae; genus Solanum; species Solanum tacnaense. Next base: position 9,029 of record JAJOOD010004209.1, read on the forward strand.
ACCCTTAGTGGGTCCTTGGGGAGTCGTACCATGATGTTTAACCCCTAAACTCTTCACTCTAAATATGCGAGGTCATTTCTACAACTTTAACGCTCATGTAAAGCTCTAGAATCCTTACATAGAGCTCTAGTTTAACTTTCTAGTTTTTGGGTGTTACATTATAGCTTATTCCTCCAGACAACATATGATTCATGGGAGGAACTACCCAACCCATGATCTAGAGTTGTATGTGGTAGTGTTTGCTTTGAAAATATGGCGTCACTATCTTTATGGTGTTCATGTATATGTGTTCACCGATCACAAGAGCCTTCAATATGTGTTTGGTCAGAAAGATCTTAATCTCATATAGATGAGGTAGTTGGAATTACTCAAGGATAATTATAGAAGTATTCTTTATCACCCAGGTAAGGCTTATGTGGTTGTTGATGCTTTGAGCACATTGTCTATGGGTAGTACCACCCATGTTGAGGAAGACAAGAAAATTTAGCCAATGATGTGCATAGACTTGCACGATTGGGAGTTCGGATAATGGATTCCAATGAAAGAGGAGTAGTGGTGATGAATGGGGCTGAATAATCATTATTGTCTGAAATGAAAGAGAAATAAGATCAAGACCTTGTTTTGCTTGAATTGAAGGCGAATGTTCAAAAGTAGAAAATGATAGCTTTTAAATAAGGGGGAGATGTTGTATTGAGATATCAAAGTAGATTGTGTGTACCAAAGGTGGATGAACTCCAATGGTGGATCATGGAGGAAGCTCATAGCTCCAGATATTCTATCCATCCTGGTTCCACATAGATGTATCGTGACTTGAGAGAAGTCTATTGGCGGAGTAGTTTCAAGTGGGGTATTGCAGAGTTCATTGCTAACTGTCAGAATTGCCAACAATTCAAGGTAGAGCACCAGAGGACCAATGATATGGCTCCGAATATAGATCATCCAGAATGGAAGTGGGAGATGAACAACATGAAATTTATTACTGGTTTACCACGGTCTCGCAGGCAGCACAATTTTCGATTTGGGTGATTGTAGATCGAATGACAAAATCAGCCCATTTCTTACCGGTCAAGATGACATTTACAGTAGAGGATTATGTCAAGTTATATATTCAAGAGGTAGTAAGACTTAATGGAGTTCCGATCTCCATTATTACAGATAGAGGTGCGCAATTCACCGCATAATTTTGGAAGTCTTTTCAGAAAGGTTTGGGTTACAAGGTAAATTTGAGTACTGTTTTTCATCCTCACACTGATGGTCAAGCAGAGCATACGATTTGAACTTTAGAAGACATGTTGAGGGCTTGTGTGATCGATTTCAAGGGTAATTGGGATGATACTTACCTTTAATAGAGGTTTCTTACAACAACAGCTACCACTCTAGCATCCGAATGGCTCCCTATGAGGTTCTTTATGGGAGAAGATGTAGATCTCCTATTGGATGGTTTGAGTTTTGAGAAGTAGGGTTGATAGGACCAGAGTTGGTTCATCAAGCTATGGAGAAAGTTAAGACTATTCAAGAAAGGTTGAAAACAACGCAGAGTCGTCAGAAATCCTATATAGATGTTAGGATAAGAGACTTAGAGTTTAAGGTGGATGATTGGGTTTACTTCAAAGTTTCACCCATGAAGGGTGTTATGATGTTTGGCAAGAGGGGGAAGCTTAGTCCCCGGTATATTGTTCCTTACAGGATATCCAAGAGGATTGGGAATCTAGCCTATGAGTTCGAGCTACCGTCAGAGTTAGCAGCAGTTCATCCGGTATTTCACATTTCAATGTTGAAGAAGTGTACGGGCTATCCTTCACTTATTATACTAACTAAATATATTGGTATTAAGGATATCCTATCTTATGAGGAGATTCACATTCAGATTCTGGATCGTCGGGTTCGCAAGTCGAGAACCAAGGAAGTAGTATTAGTCAAGGTCTTATGGAGGTATCAATTTGTTGAGGAAGCTACTTGGAAGGCTGAGAAAGATATGAAGAAGAGATATCAACATCTTTTGATTCCGAAGAATAACCAAATTAAGGTACTAATCCTTTTCTTGGCATTTATTTCTGATTGAAATGTTGTGTTACTTTGCATATCGAGTGTTTGAACTGGGTGTTAGATATTTCCACCCTTAGTCTACTTAGAGTAATCTCATTCGAGGATGAATGTTCCCAAGGAGGAGATATTATAACACCTCGGTATTTTAAAGTGCTAAAAATAGAAAGAACCAAATTGGAAATAGCAAAATTTGAAATTTTGCAAGTTATGCATGAGTAATGAGTTTAGGGTCAACTTTGAAGGATCATAAATTTCAGTACATGATGATTTAGATGACCCATAAGATATCAAATGAATGGTCTTGGAATACTCTTTCCAATGCCACCGAGTTTGCTAATTTTTGAGCTCGTATGAGGAAGATATGCTCGTTTGAAATCAGGTCGTCCATTTAAGAAAAGCTACCCGAAAATATGTAGGGTATTTTGGTCTTTTCCTTGCCCAATTAGATTAAAGCAAATTAAGTTAATATTTAGGGCTCTAAACTGATTTGGTTCAGTTTTCACAATCCTAATTTACGCTGAGGTTTTAGAAAAGAGTTTAAGAAGAGAAAATAGGCAAAATGAGGAGAAGATTCAAGGCGTTCGTCAAGTTATGAAAGTTTTGTTGTGAAATTCGCCAATGTTTTGATCCCTAAGTGGTATGTGAGTTCTCATAGTGTTGGGTTCGTTCTCCCACACACAATCATGTTATTTTCAATGCAAATTCGTTCTTGAAGTTGAAGGATTTGAATTCTTGATGAGTTTTCTTGAAATTCAATTCGTAATCTTGATTGTTGGGATTTTGATGAGTTCCTGAGATAATCGTATGGAGTTTATGAGTTGTTTTTTAGTAGATTCTTGTGTACTTTTGTTGGTTATTCGAACCTAACTGAATGGAAAAGAAACCATTCAATTCTAGGCGAATTAGGGTCAGAAAACTAGAAGAAAATTTCGTCGGGGAAACTCTAGGCAGAGGATGGCGCCCTGCGCCAACCAGTGCGCCAGAAGATCAGTTCTGTAGGTTGGGGCCTGGCTCCCTGCGCCAGCCAATCTACCCCAACCACACTTCAGTAGTTCAGGGGTTGGCGCCCAGTGCCACAAAGTGCGCCAAGGTCGGTTGCCCCGCCCTCTCCTCAGTTGTTTAACCCATATGAGTTTCTTTAACATATTCCTTCACTCCCTATTGATTCTAAACATTCTAAATTACTTCTTAGAATCTAGAAATCATTCATAACATGAATCATAACCTTGAATTCATAATTCAAATTCAAGGTAGAATTAAGAGTGAAGTCTTGAGAGTTCTTCAAGTCATTTCAAGAAGTCCTTTTTCAAATTGTTTTTAAACTTGTTTTAAGACTTGAGCATTGAGTTGAGGAAGAGTAAGAGCTGATTTCATTTTCTTTAAAATGATATATGGGAACTAAGTATTCCCATTTAAAATGTTTTACATTTAAAAAAGTGGAAACAAGGATTTCCAAAAGAGTTCATGACATGTTTTGAGTACCATCTCTTTTAAGAGAAAACCTTTTGAATAATAATTTCCAGGATGAGGAAGAATAAATGTTTTCTTTAAAACATAATGAACTAGTTATATATTGGGAGTAGTTTTGAGCATCGATATGGGGGAGAGTTCTAACAACTCCCAGCCCCCATAAACCATATAGCCAATGTGGGTAGAAAGGGTCATATGTTTCAGATGATTCCTTATTGATTTTTGGCATAGACTAGTGGATCCACTTAGTTAGTAGGTCCAATACCCCGGAAAAGTATAAGACAGTTCTGCCAGCGTGGGCTAAATGTTGTATCAGCCATATAGTAGGTCCAATATCCCGGTAAAGTATAAGACAGTTCTACTAGCGTGGGCTAAACGTTGTATCATCATATAGCTCATAGTGCTGGTTTTCGGTTAGAGAATCTCCCACAGTGTTATTTGTATTTTTGCATTCAAAGTAAATTATATTGTATTTTATAGTACATTGAGTTATTGTCTATTGTTTTAAAAGCTTTTCTTTATATTGCATTTTTATCACTACTTTATATTAAAATGATTTGAGTTGAGTTGAGATGAGGTAAGTTGTTTCTTCAGTTCCAGTTCAAGCTTATGTCTTGTTTTAGATTTCCCTTCGCATGCTCGTACATTCCATGTACTGACGCCATTTCACCTGCATCTTTTATGATGCAGATACAAGTAACCAGGATCAGCATCCAGTACTTCGTTGATACAATTGAGTTCCAGAGTTATTGGTGAGCCTCCTTACTTCCGAAGGATTCCTTAGTTACTTCCAGTACTTTAGTTGTTAGGATGATCAGGGGTCTTGTCCCAACATCCCTCATAGTAATAATATGCTTCAAAGATAGATAGATAGTAGTTCATGAGCCTTGTTCATTTTAGTTGTTATGTTCTAGACTTGAGTTGCCTCTTTGGCAAGTGAATGTTTATTTCTAAACTATTCTAAGTTGTCTAATTTGAGACTTTTTGAGTTAAAGCTTCCGTTTGAGTTTATTTTATGTTGAGTAAGTCTTCCGCTTAGAGTTAAGCCAGACTAAGGGTTCGCTCGGGGCCAACAATGGTTCTCTAGTGCCGGCCACGTCCAAGGTGTAAGCTCGGCGAGTGATAAAAATGTTCCACAACTTTTTTTTGAAAAAAATCATTTGATTCTTATCTTTGTTCTTCGTGCTTCACTTGTATCGTTATCGTTGCTAGAGATCAGTAAAAGCTTAAAACTTAAAAGCGATTTTTTTTTCTAGATTGAACTTATTTTTCTTTTCTCTTTTATTGTTTGCTTCGTCCATTCACTTCATATTAAATTAAATATGAATTCATTTTTGGTGAATCCATTTTTCAATAAAATAAAATAAAATACTATAGCTTGGAACACCTTTTATAAAAAATTTGACTACGTCACTAATTATTAGTACAAACAAAAGATAAATGATAAATATATATGTTAGAATCATCGAGATGCGTACAAACAAAAGATAATGATAAATATATATCTGTTAGAATCATCAAGATGCATATAAACCGAAGCTTTTTTGTGGTAAAATCCAAATATCTAGATTTGACTGGCTGATAAAATATTCAATGGACATGAGACAACATTTGGGCAAACAACAAAAGATTGATGAGGACGAAGATAAGAAACTTTTTTAACCTCAAATATGACATGATTTGTTTGCTAATCCGTATATTTTCTCTTTGGTGTGGTCCAAATAAATCTCCTTATTGGTCTTCATTTTTATATTAAATGTAAATATTAAATGGATGTAAAATTAAATGTAAATATATAAAATTAAAAAGGAGAAGGACAAATCGGTCAATTGACTGGCTGACCCTAAGCTTCTCAATATTCTAGCTACTATTATATAGTAATATTTCATGCACCATCCTTTTATTTTTTTTTGGGAAAACTATACCATCTAATGCCTAACCGTCCATAATATTTGTTAATCACTTTTATGATCCAACTTTACAAAATTATCCAAAATAGCTTAATACGGATAAAATGGTCATGTTTGATGTAATTAATCTGAATTTAACATTTTTTTATTAATGTAATTTGTTTAGGTGACCATGCCTTGTACATATTGTAGAATCTACAGATGTCAAAAAAATATGAAAATCCAATCAAATCGACTAAACCTAACCATACTAAATCGATTTATACCCTTTTTTCAATAAAATTATTGACTTTTATTTAAGTGTATAATCGCCTTCAACAATTGGGATTCTTTTTAATTTATAAAGAAAAAAAATCTGAATCGATCCGAATAACCGTACATGTATGCAAATATATTTTATATATTAAAATTTAATATCTATAAATATATTTTATCACATTTTTCAAATATAAATATAAACTATATCGTAGGCCTCTAGTGATTGGACGATTTGAGACTTGTTTTTTAGTTAACCTCAATTTTTTTGGTAACTATAAACTTTATTACCAAAGATATCAATTGGTACAAGATCAGAATTCTGGATATGGACATGTTCCATTCTCAGAGTCCTACAAAACTCAAAACAAACTATTTATAATCTAGGATAGGGGTAAAAATTAAGATTCTACATATATCCTGCTAATCTAGGAATCATACTAGCTCTATTATGGATCTCTTGTGTAATTAATCTACTGATCATGCTTGTGGTCCTTTCTTTTTGTTGGAAAATTCTGAGGTTCCTCTCCTACCTTATGCAGTATATTGATGTTGCCAGTGCCATTCTGTAAACATCTGCCTTAATAGACTTCCTTGTAGCATACCGTGTGGCCCATTCCAATTCTCCATTCCAACCTTACAACCTATTGTAATGAGTAGCCAGTTGAGCATCTTTTGCCATATTGTTTCGAGAAGCTACAGGAGAAAAACAAATGTTGATGTGTCTCAACTTCTGCCTTGCATAATGCACATACATCATCCTCTATAATTCCCGAGTTACTTAGTCTGTTCTTGGTGTACAGCCTTCTATGTATAGCCACATATATTGCAAAAACCCATTTAGGACTACCAAGGTTGTTGCAGGTCAATCTCCTCTATGTTACCTTATTGTACTCCTCTTTTAGTACCTAATACATTTTCTTAATGTTGAAGTTTGTTTACTCCATGATCTCAGTTACCTGTAGGCCCCTTTCTGTTAACCATTGTCCCGCTTTCAGTATTTTCTTCACCATCCATGATGCTTGCTTGATTTCAACTCCCCATGGATCCCTAACCTTCAGATAAAAGGTATGTACCCATACATTCCATAATTTATCTTTCTTCTTGCAGAGATTCCACAAATACTTTAAGATTGCTTCTTTGTTCCTTACATACATATCTGTGATGTTAAGCCCACCAGCAACCTTTGACCAACACAATGTCTCCCATGCAATGAGTGCTTTCCCTTTACCTTGTCTGTCATCATTCCAAAAAAACCTCTTGCACATGGATTCTATTTTTTGTAGGACTTTCTTAGGCATTAGGAATATTTGTGACCAAAATCCTTGCATGGCTGAGAGGACAATATTCACCAACTGAAGTCTTCCTGCATAGGATAGAAATTTAACTGTCCATGTAGTGATTTTGCCCATTATTTTGTCTATGAGAGGTTGCCATTGACTTACGGATAGCTTCTTGGAACTCAAAGGCACCCCAATATATCTAAATGGAAGATCTCCCTTACTAAAACATGTGTGCTGCAATATTTTTTGTTGTATTTCCTCTGACACTCCTCCAAAATAAACAAAACTCTTAGCCTGATTAGCTATCAGTCTAGACACTTTTGAGAATTTCTAGAAACATTCATACAATAAGGTGGTGGAAGCAACATCACCTCTACTAAACAACAAGTGATCATCAACAAAGCTTAAATGTACAACGTGTTGTTTGTGACATCTAGGGTGGTATTTGAAAGTTGGTTTTTCTTTCAGAGTCTTCAGTAGCCTGGTGAGATAGTCCATAGCAAGAAAAGAAAGTTATGGTGACATAGGATCCCCTTGTCTCATCCCTCTCTTTGCTTGGAATGCTGGACTAAGACACCCATTTATCATGATTGAGTATGGCATTGTCCTTACACAATTCATTACCCAACCTACAAACTTCTATGGAATCTGCATACGTACTAGAACCTCCTCCAGATATTGTCATTCCAAGGAATCATAAGCCTTCTGCATGTCAATTTTAAACATGCACCTTGGAGAAACACCTTTCCTGGCATACCCTTTGACCAATTCATGGCTCATTATCACATTATCATGCAACATTCTACCAGGTACAAAAGCAACCTGACTTGGGTCTACTACATCTTCCATTACAATGTGAAGTCTGTGTGTGAGTATTTTGGAAATGATTTTATACAAGGTGGTGCACCAAAATATAGGCCTATACTCCTTGATAGAGGTAGGGTGTTGTGTTTTAGGAATAAGAGTGACAACAGTCTTGTTCACATGACCATACATGTTATTTGTTTGGAAAACATGTAAGATAGCTGCAGTTACGTCTCCCCCTTTGTCTGGCCAAGCTTTTTTAAGGGAATAAGCATTAAATCTATCCTCTCCTCGGGTTTTAGAGTCCCCAATACTATCGAGTGATGCCTTGACATCATTTGCAATGAAAGGCTGAATAAGCTTGAGCTAGTGCATCTTGTTAAGTCTATATCCAACTTTGAATACATCTGGTTGAGCAACTGGCATGTGTTTGGTGTTCTGCCCAAGAAGCTTTTGGTAGAATCCCACAACTTCCTGCTTTATTTCACTCATTCCTCTAATGGTTGTGCCATCCTCTTTTGTTCGCATTGTGATTTGATTCTGTGCTTTCCTGTTCTTCATACTAGCAAAAAAATAACCAGTGTTAGCATCCCCTAGCTTGAGTTATTTCACTCTTGACTTCTGCTTGTAAATGCTCTCCTCTATTTGACTCTATTTTATCAATTCTTTTCTCAGTGTTTTCTCCTCTTCAATCATGATTTGATTCATTGTAACTACCCTCATGTTGTTCTGCATGAGAATAAGCTCCCTCCTGATTCTTTGCACTCTATCAACAACACCCTTAAACTCCTTTGTGTTCAGTTTCTGCATTTCTCATCTTACCACTTTCAAGTTCTTCCAAACTCCTTTCAAACCACCTCCTATTATCTACCAGCCTTCTTAAACCCATTCCTTGAATTTTTGGTGTGTAACTAAACAATTGTAGAATCTAAATGGTCTTTTCTGAGTGTCCTCTTGGTCCTCTATTATAACCCCAATGGTGAATGATATGAAAATAATGGTTCCATTGCCATGACTTGTGTTGGCATTATATTCATCGATGTAGCATTGGCACATGTCCATTTGTCCAGGTGTATTCCCTTCCTCCTAGATGTAATTCTGCCAGGTTGCAATCCAGTAGGCATTCCCTAAAATCCCTTGTCTCTATATCTTGTACTTGACTCTAAACTGGTCTATATTCCTCTGTTAAAATAGAATTGAAGTGCCCCATAATCAACCAAGGTTCACTGATGTTTGCGTAATCAATGACAGAACTTCCGATGCAAGTATCTAAGATCGTGCAATAGTATAATAACCCAACTAAGTATTGGGGTCGTGTCCCAAGGGAGTGGGCGTGAAAATTAGTGGTTAAGCGCAAATGTGCTAGAGCTAATCGTAGCTAAAGACTTTAGCAAATAAAATCAGAACAAGTTAAATATGGTGACGCAAGCGTCAATTATCCAATGGGGGTTCGTAAGCAAGAAACAACTAAAATAAGGAAAAATAAAAGTCTGGCGACGAGATTCTTGGGATGTGATAGGAATACGGGATAGACTAAATCATTAGGTACATGCTTTTGATAGTAAATTCATGGTGTATTTGTGACTAGGCTAGACTTTAAAAGGGATAAGCTCTCTCTCGAGTAACTTATCCCGTTTCAAGCAGGTTCCTCTCGGACACCCACTTGCCACATGAAGAACAACCTCCACCTTAACCCACTCACTCTCTCGAGCTGAGTGTGTGGACATGGGACTAGGGTTCACTCTCTCGAGCTGAACCTCATGTCGACCCACTCGCACTGGCCATCAATTTAGTGGTCTTAGTTTTACAACCTTTCTCTCGAGCAAGCCGAAAACACATGTATGAGACTATATTTACAACTACTATCTCATTAAGTTCATCCACAACCACTAAATCAAATCACATTTGAACTATGAATCGACTATCAGCAAGCAAGACCCAATAACTAATCTAACCCATATTCACAAAATCACACCCCAAGAATTGGGGTTTTAGCCACGCATGAACAAGAGATAAAGAAGTATACCAATCTTAGTTTACATCAATGGGTATGCAAGATTTAGTCTTAAAACAGTAAAAAAGTGAAGAATTCCAGAGACCCAAGTCCAATTTCTTGGAGATGAAACCCTTGAGAGCTCCAAGTTCTTCAAAACCCTCTCCAAAACTTTGAGATAATATCTCCCAAACTCTGTCTAAATCTTAATAGTCTAAAAACTAGCTAAAAACAAGGTAAAATTCGCTTTTAAGAATAAAAATTGAACTAGTATTTATAGTTTTCATAAAATGTGCTCCGAAGATCTTCCGTCGACGTTAGTGATAATCGCTGATACATTCGGCGATCTGTCTTTTGGTCTACTTCGTCGCCTTTCATCAGTTGCCTTCAGCATCTTTGTGCCTAGAAAATTGGGTGATGTAGCACTTCTTTGCGGAGTCTTTTGGCGATACGCCGACTGCTCCTTTTGACCATTGATTTTCTCCTTTTTCTTCAGGGCTCAGCACACTGGAACAAAAGGCGAATATGCGATGTTGGCGATTCGCCGAATGGGTTCGACGATTCGCAGATCTTCGTTTCTTCGTTCTTTCGGCTTATTTTTTCTCCTTTTTTCTCAGTAGTGTCCATGCTTTGCCTCAAACTTCAAATACCTGAAACTTAAAAGTTTTCATCAGATATTGAGATAAAACATGCATTTGAGGATACTAATTTCATCAAAATATAGCCCTGAATGATTCCAAATTGTGGACTCATCAACACTCCCAACTTAAACTTTTGCTTGTCCTCAAGCAAACTCAAGTTCAGTCGTTCAAAAAGGGTGTCTTGAACAGTGCTACACAAGACTCGATCATGACTGCGCACAAGAAGACTCAATTGTCTTATGCAAAGATCAATTGTGCAATCAAAGATTCAAGTAGTGACTTACCAATATCGAAGAATCTCGTGCTCATAATTCTTGCCTCAAATGTAAGTTCAAGATCAACTAAAGTGTTCAAATGCCCTCACACAAGGACTGATTCCATAGTCACACAATGGTTCACAATTTAAATCTTTTAGAATCAGATGCAACGCTCACTCTCACAAGGAAGAAGTGATGCATGCTTTCACCCATAGGTTTGCCTGTATTTTCGAATTACATTTGTTTAAGCTTTCTCAAGATCAAGAAGGTCTTTTCAAGGCTTGTAATGGGGCTGAGTGCAAAGGTATGGTCATTTAGGCTTAGTGGCTTTCATCCTCATGAATTGTGGTGCTCACAACACTTCCTTCCCTTTTCCTTTATCATTTTCTTTAGTTTTCATAAGTCATCCTATAATTCACTTTCCCATAGTGTGCTGGAAACCCCTTTTCTTTTGCACTTTATTCTGTGACTTTCTTTTTCATTCCTTTCTTTTTCTCTTTATTTTTTTTTATATAGAGGGGTTCCATTTTTCTCAACACCATGGGTTAACGGAGACTTTCCTTGCACTTCTTGACTTTTGCTTTTCTTCTCACCATACCCCCAAGTTAGGCTTGTGGCCTAAGTTGGCTATTTATTAAACCACAAATCAAGAGGATTAACGGTAATGGATTAAGAAAGGTCTAATTTTCATCAAGTTTCTTCCAAAGAAGGTTAAGGTTCAAGGGGTGTTCAAAAGAGGTTCACACACTCACAAGGTAGGCTACGAAAGCAGTATATGTCAAATTGGTTTGCACTCTTCAAAGTTGCCTAAGATCATGTCAATAGAAAGATTTACTTAGTCGCCCAGACTAACGGGGCAAATTCTAGGTGTATTCATGCATGTTTCAAAGTAAGCTTAGCACACTAGGCATCGACACTAATAGTCAAACAAGACTCCACACTTTCGCTAGTGTGCAACCGTCATCACAAGAGACTCGATTCGATACTAGGCTAGTCGAAACGAGTTGCAAAGAGTTAACATATTGTCTATGCAACTTCATTTGGCCTCATCGTAGCCGCGCATTCATGTTCGTTCGATTGAGAGCACTATTCAAGTCATCGGTATTGATTGGGACCGAAACTTATATTTTGCACAAAACAGCCACACTCACACACAAGAGGTGGCAAAAAAATTCGGACAGGTCAAAAGTCATTCTGCAATTTAAAACAAAAGGAGCTATAAGCTCAAACATCCACAGAAAAGCAGTATTAACACAATTTTAAATAGACCAGCCCAAATATATACACAAAACACAACTGTCAACACAAAAGGTGTGGGATTCACCCCACCACAATTAAAAAGTATTTGTCCTAAAATGCAACTAAAAGTATCCAAAAATAAAAATATAGTAAGACAGAGAGAGAGGTAAAGAAAGGTCCTATCTATGCAGTCTCTCTCTATTGGGGTCTCGGTGGCTGGTGTAGCAGTCTGTATATGGGCATCAGTGCCCGGAGTAGCCTCAGACGGAGTAGCAATGCCAGATCCACTAGAAGTTGTTGTGGATGTCTCAGTCGGCAATGTCTGGATCATCGGCTGCACAATCGTCTCTATAAGATCTGGCAAGTCTCTGAATATGCCCTCATCTCTGCTCTCATGTTTCTCCTCATCATGTACTGATATCAACTCCTCGTCTGTCTCTGCATCCGACCCTGCATGTGCTATGCCATCCCCCTGCACATCTCTGGTGGTAGTCGGAGAAATCTCAGAGGTCTCAGGATCATCCTCATCATCTGCATCCCACATCAGTAAAGTGAAGTCTGTAGCCTTCAAATAGTCTACATCCTTCCTTAAGCTCGCAAACTCGTCTTTTAAAGGCGTCACCTCAGAGACCTCCCTATGTCTGCTCTCACAAGCAATGACTCTCAATGTCAAGGCATCAACAGAAGTCTGAAAGGGAGTAAATGCTGCTAGTATAGGCTTGTCATTCATCTCCGGAACAGACCTCTCCAGTCAGGTAGCTCTCGCATCAGCTGAATAGGCCAACTGCCCCATCTTCAGGATCATGGCCTAAGTGATCCTGGCAGGCTGGGAGGATGAGGAAGCACCTGGAGCTTGTGAGGAAAAGGGAGAAGCAGCGGGTGTACCAGAGCACTCAGAGTCTAGAGTAGGCAAAGCTGCCTCTGCTGGTAATGAGTCAACATTGACCTTTGGAGAAATATCTACTGGAGCTGCACTCCTCTTGTAAACATCCTCTCGTGTGAACTTGGCATGTATACGCCGGATATCGGTGGAGGAAGACGGGTTGACTCAACATCCCTCGTAGTGTCACAAGGTACTCCAGCTGGCCGAAACAGCTAAGTGATCAGAACTAGAAATGGCAGAGACGTCAACTTCTGTTTGGCTCTCATGGCCATCTCCTGTGAAATCAGTAGTCCCAGATCAATTCGCGTCCTGGCCATGATAGAGCCATGGAAAGCCGCCTTAGGATGGCACCAAGTAGACTCGTTCTAGGATGGCATTATAGAGCTGTTGATGAAGCCAAACCAGAACCTGTAGGCGATGCTCATGTCCCTCTTCTCAATGGGAGCTCCTGCATCCATCCACCTCGGGGTGGTGTCAGAAATCATCGGAGCCAACTAACCCTTCAAATCATCCAAGGACTGAATAATCGGCAAACCCTAGTAAGGAAGTATAGAGTGCAGCGGTCTACCCAATAGAGCATGAATGTGCTCACTATGACCCTCCACTTCCTTGCCTCTTACCATGACCGACTTCACCGGTCGAAACTTACTTGCCTTCGTCTTGTTCTTAGGCATCAACTCCCTATAAGCAGTGTAAAACTCTCGTACCCAAGAATAAAGGTAAGGGCCTCGGGGCCGTGTGAACTGATCGAACTCATGGTATCGGAGAGTTTCAAGCACATCAGGATTATTTCCTTCCAGACCCTCCATAGGTAGTAACTTCTCCTCTATGATGGTCCGTAAACCATAACCTTTCAATATGTTTAACAACCTCGGTGGCGGAACTATAGGGAGTGCAAGAGTTATTGAGGGTGCCTGAGCTGGTACTGAATCTGTAGTCGAAGGAGTTGCAGCTGATAAAACTGTGGTGGATATGGGTTAAGGTCTATCTCAGAGGCTTTTCTGTTGGTAAATTAAGGGTTGATCATCTTCAGGCTCAGACCACTCAATTTGGGCCTTAGTAGCTACTCCTTTCTTCGCTATATGTTTCTTCCTCTTGCCTTTGTCTCCCGGTTGGAGGTCATCCCCTCTCCTCTTTGGAGGGTTTGTCCTACTTCATTTCTTGTAATGCCCTTTGCCTTTTTCTGGAGTGGTTCGGTTAGATTGGTGCGTACCATATCTGCAAAAGATTCAGAAAAATTAAGAAAACAAAATCAGAACCTAGCACAGCAAATCTTGTTGCAGATAAACTCACCGATCCAGTCGGCGAGTCGCCGAACTGCTTTGGCGAGCTAAATCTGGCTCGCCGATGAGGTTGGCTAAAGAATTAAGGCAAGTCGGCGATAGGAGAGTCCTTTCGTCGAATCACCGACTACTTTCAGCGAGCAAGGGTTTGTCCGCCGAAAATTATAGTGCATAAGGGTGTCAGGGGTAGCATACAGAGGGCGATCAAGAGTACTTTCAGAGAGTCACCGAGTGCGTTTGGCGACCAATGACTTCTCGCCGAAAGTTACAGTCTCAAACATCCAATTTGACACGATATTAAGGGCGAGATGGAGACATTTGGTGAACCACCGAATGATTCGGTGAGCTCGACCCAGCTCGCCAAATTGCCCAACGTGCCCATTTTCAATCCATCTTCTCCAATTCAATCCCGCAAACCCCGAAAGCAAAATCAAAGCATGCACTAACGAAGTTCAAACAAGACCCGTACTACCCATAACCCCGAGATACTCAGATTTCTCCCGGATTTGCCGAATTTGGCCATTTGACCATATTTGCCCTTAAGATTGGTGTCACCCTGTAACACCCTAGAAAAAAAATTGAGCTAAGACTTGAACCGTCCTTTGTTGTTAGTAGAATTTTACTAAAGAATTTAAAATTTCTTAAATATTAATGTCAGGTCACTATATGTAGCACCTTGAGTTTCAAAAAAAGAACTAAATTGGAAACAGCAAAATCTGAAATTTTGCAAGTTAAGCTAAGTATGAGTTTTGGGTTGACTTCAAACGACCATAAATCCTAGATCAGGATGTGTTAGGTGTTATACCAGATACCTTAGGAATGGTATTTTAATTATATTTCCAACGCCACCGAGTTTGCTTAGTTTCGAGTTCCTATGAGGGAGATATGTCCATTCGAAGTTGGGTTGTCAAGATAAGGAAAGTCAAAACCTGAAATAGTAAGGGGTATTTTGGTTTTTTTCTTACCAAATCAGATTTAATTCATTTTAGTAAGGTTTTAAGGGTCTAATCCTATTAGGTTCAGTTTTATAATCCTAATATACGCCTAGGGTTTTTCTTGAGAGTTCAATAAGAGAAAAGAAGAGAGAAGAGGAGAAAAGAGGAAAGGATGGAAGCGTTCGTTGAGATTCTTGCGTGTTGTTACGGATTTTGCCATGGGTTTAATCCCTAAGAGGTATGTACGCTTCCATAGTACTGGGTTTATTCACCCACACGCCAAACATGTTATTTTCAGCGCAAATTTCATTCTTGTAGTTGAAAGATTTGAGTTCTTGATGAGTTCTTGATAGGTGTTCTTGAAATTCATTCTATATCTTGTTGTGTTGGGTTTTGGATGATTTCTTGAGATCAAAGTGAGTGTTTTAAGGGCTGTATTGAGTAGATTAGAGTGTACTTATGTTACGTAATTGATTCTAAGTGATTGGGGAGGAAACCGTTCGATTCTAGGTGAATTAGGGTGAGAAAACGAGCAAAGAATTTCGTCAAGTTTTCTGGGTTAGGTCCTGGGGCGATGCGCCAGCCCTCCTCTTAAGTTTAGGGGCTGGTGCCCTGTGCCACTCAGAGCGCCAGGGTCGCCTGCCCCATCTTGTTTGTCTTCGGTTGCTCCGTTTGAGTTCGTTTAAAGTGCACCTTCACTTCCTTTTGAGTCTAAACACTCTAAACTCCTTCTAAACACCTAAAATCATTCCTAAAATGATATTAACCTTGAATTTATAATTCAAATTCAAGGTAGAGTTAAGAGTTAAATTTTGAGAATTCTTTCGAATATTCTAAGAAAGTCCCTTTGAGTCATTTTGTGGAGCCTTCTACAACCTCTAGTAACTTGTTTCAAGACTCGAGTAAGTGAGCATGAGAGTGAGGAGAATGTATTCATGAGTCTATTTTGTCATCATGAGATCTTTGATAGCATGAACCATAACTCTTGAATTCATAATTCACATTCAAGAGAGAGTTAAGAGTAGAGTTCAAAAAAGTTTTGAGTTCAATTGTGAATCCTTAGAGATCCATCATCGATTTGAGTTAAGTTTTGAGGAAGTAAGTAAGAGAAAGAGAAGAGTTGTATACATGAGTTCCATAATGTTATGTAGACCTACGAGTCAAGTCGTTCATGCCCATAAATTTCGCATGAACTCCAGAAGTTGAGTATCTATGAGAGGAGTAATATCTTCATGTCCTAAGTCTTAAGTATTGAGTTTCTAACCAATTTGAGATTACATTCCTAATCATGGGACTATTACCTATCACCCATGAAGTCCATGAGTTGAGTTGTTCATACCCATAGTTCTGCATGAACATTATAAGTCGAACAATCTTGAGATGAGAAGTATCTTTGAGTCCTTGAGTTGAGTACTTCATGCTCATAATTCCGCATGAACCTTTTGAGTTGAGCATTCTTGAAATGAGTAGTATCAGTGAAGTTCTTGAGTTCCAAGTATTGAGATCTATCTATGGTTATTGAAAACCTTGCATCGAGTCGT